>JAVJIF010027305.1:0-51126 GCA_038442645.1 Agave tequilana | reverse complement strand
TACAGGTCTGCTGAAGCTCTCCAGCAAGAAAAGAAACCCTACAAGACTTCTCTGATGAGAACTGATATTTTTTCTGCTCAAAAAATCAGATTTTTTTCCATCTAATATGGTTATTTAGATGCTCTACCATACTTCTCTGGAGAAATCTGATCTGTTTACTACTAAAAAATCAGATTTTTACATCTGATCTGGCTATTTCAGGCTGAAAAATTATTTCTTTTGATGCTGATCTGGCTTTCTATGCAACTATCTGGTAACTAAGTTACTTGTTTCTCTTACTAGCTGATTTCTGATGATTTATCCAGTTGGATATTATGTCTGAGACTACAAGTTCCTCCTCCAATATGATCTCCTCTCCGATGGTTGAGACTTCTATTCCCAAGACAATGTTGGAAACTATGGTGACGTTGAATGGATCTAACTACTTGTTATGGGCGCAGGCGTTTCCGTATATTCATTGGCACTCAGAACAAATTGGCTCACCTCCAAGCTCCACCGGCTACTACAGATTCTACTTATATGACCTGACTTACTGGAGATTATTCTGTGATGACATGACTTCTCAATAGTCTAATATTAGTAGTAATGTCATGTTCCTAACTATTGCTAAGGAGATGTGGGACACACTGAAGGTGATGTATGATAATGAGAAGAATCCATCGAGAGTATTTGAAATTTATGAGCGACTGTTTGATCTCAAATATGGAAGCAGATCCGTGCTTGAGTTCCATGAAGAACTCAAGGGTTTGATTGATGAGCTAGAGATGCATCAGCCTGCTATTACTAATGCGGCGACCCTAAGAGGATATCGTCAAAATCTAGCAGTATTAAAGTTTCTATCTGGTTTGAGTCCCTACATTACGATCCAGGTGCGAGGTCAGATACTGAGAGGGGATAGTATTTTCACGTTAACTGCCACCTTCTCGAGAGTTATGCAGGTATCTACTGGAGCCAATGTTTCCTATGCATCATCTATTAAACAGTCTGCCATGATTTCTGGGCATTCAGAGGTCGTGGTCGTGACCTCGATTTTGGAGTACAATGACGTGGTTCTTATGGAGGCAGACAGAGTGTCTCTGAGAAAGGACCTCAGGAATGTAGGCACTGTGGACACAGTAATCATATTTTCGAAAGTGCTGGGAGAAATTTGGTCAACCTGAGTGGGCACATCTATCTGATTCTGATCCTCCTGCCCCGTGTGGTAATTCTCAGGTCTCTTCATCAGCTATTCCTGGCTCTTCTATGATTGTACTATCACGGGAGGAGTATGATAGACTCCGCCAGCTAGAGTTCTCTCAGAATAATCTTCCAGCGACTCATGCATCTGCTTCAGGCATGCACGCCTATACTGCCTCTTCTCAAAAGCCCGGATATTAGACTCAGGAGCCTCGTATTAAACAAAAGTTTGTTTCATTAAATTTGTCAAGTATCCACCCCTCTGTTAAAATTATTGATGGTACCCATTCATCTGTATTAAGCAATGGGATAGTTCAGGTTACTCCATACTTGACACTTACTGATGTCCTATATGTTCCACGATTCTATATTAGTCTCTTGTATATCAGCCAGCTTATTAAACATAATAACTACAAAATAACTGTTTTCCCTTCTCATTGTGTGTTTCAGGACCTATTGACTGGGAAGATGATTGGTTTGGGGCATGAGCGAGGAGGCATATACTATTTTGGACAGTCGCATGATCCCTACTGGTTTGGTTGCAGATCAGCCTGATCCCGTGTTATTTTGGCACTGGCGCTTGGGTCATCCATCGTGCAAAAGCTTCGGTTTGTTATTCATATTGAGTCCTCTGTTTCTTCTTTAGATTGTGAGTCTTATGAGTTAGGTAAGCATCATCGTGCTACCTTTCAGAATCGTGTCAATAATCGTACTAGTTTTGCATTTGAGTTGGTCTATTCTGATGTCTGGGAACCCTCTATTAAAAATTTTAGATATTTTCTGCTCTTTATTGATGACTTCTCTCGTATGACTTGGTTGTATCTCCTAAAAGAAAGGTTAGAAATTTCCATTGTTATTGAACTTTTCTTTAATGAAATAAAAAATAATTTTTCACTTTAATTCATGTGCTTCGTACTGACAATGCCTTGGAGTATGTTAAAAAGTCGTACCTATTTTTTGTTCCAAAAATGGGATTATCATCAGACCTCTCGTTCTCATACATCCCAACAAAATGAAGTTGTTACACGTAAACATAGACATATTCTAGATGTCACTAGAACCATATGATTCATAGGAGTGTTCCAAAATATTTATGGTCTGATGCCGTGTTAAGTGCTTGTCATCTGATTAATAGGATGCCCTCTTCTGTTCTCGATAAAAATCCATTCTCTTGTCTCTATCCTAACAAAACAGTGAAACACCATTCTCCATGACTCCCCATGTTTCTAGTTGTACTTGTTTCGTACAGGACTTGTTTCCTGGGTTAGATAAATTATCTCCTAGATCTATAAAATGTGTCTTTATTAGGTATTCAAGAACACAAAAAAGAATATCGGTGTTATAATCCCTCCACCATGAAGTATTTGGTGTCAGCTGATGTTATGTTCTTTGAGTATATTCTATATTTCTCTTTACAGGTTCTTGTCAGTATATCTGAGACGGTTCCTTCTTCACTGTTTGTGTCGTTGTCTATACCTGTTTCTACTGTTTCTCCGCCAGTGCCGCCAGTAGAAACTCTGGATCCACCTACATCAAAGCCAATTTGGGTTTTAGATACGTCTATACTCATCACTCAAAAGTTCCTGCCTCCGAATCAGTTCCGGCTAACCCCTCTCCAGTAGACGATTCTCCTTCTTAACCATCAGCATCTCTCTCTAATCTTGATATTCACATTGCCCTTCGAAAAGGTAAACGATCTTGCACTGATTATCATATTTCAAATTTCATTTATTATGATCACATTAACTCCATTTTTCATCAGTTTGTTTTATCTTTGTCTTCTGAGTCTATACACATGTCTTATACAGAGACTTTATTGATACCTGCCTGGAATCAGATTATGGATGAGAAGACGGATGCACTTGCTTCTCGAGGAAATTTGGGAGTTGGTTTCGGCACCCACAGATGTTATTATCGGCCATCGCTGAGTCTTTACTATAAAGTACCGCCCAAATGGGTCTGTGGATCGATCTAAGACCAGGCTCATAGTCAAAGGTTATACTCAAACATATGACATCGATTATTTTGAAACATTCTCGCCAGTTTTCAGGATGAATTTTATCAGGATTTTGTCCCCGTTGTTGTTAACTTGTCATGATTTTTGTTCCAACTGGATGTCAAAAATGCTTTCTTATATGGGGGTCTTGAGGAGGAAGTTTATATGGAGAAAAATAAAGGCTATATTGCTCAGCGGGGATCAAAGTCTGTCGTCTCAAGAAGGTCATATATGGACTCAAGCAGAGTCCAAGAGAGTGGTTTGAAAAGTTCAGCATTACCATTTCTGGTATTGGTTTTCATCGGTGTCACTCAGATCACTCTGTCTTTGCTCAACACATAAAGTCTGACATCGTAGTTTTGACAGTTATATTGATGACATTTTGTTGACTGGCAGTGATTTGACTATTAGAAATTAAGAAGTATCTTAAGTGCCATTTTGTGACCAAGGACATAAGACGTTCAAAATACTTTCTGGGAATTGAAGTTGCACATAAAAAATGCAGTATACTCCTTTCCCAAAGTATGCTCTGGATCTTCTGGAGGAAACAGGACTTTTGAGATGCAAGCCTGCTAACACTCCAATAGAAGCCAATGTGAATTTATGGTTTGATGACAGTCATACACTTATGATCCAGGAAAATATAGAAGATTGATTGGGAAGTTGAACTATCTCACAATTACTAGGTCAAATATAATCTTTACTGTAGTGTACTGATAGATTAATGCATCAGCCCAGAGAGACTCATTAGTTAGCTACGATAAGAATTCTGGCTTACATCAAGAGTTGTTTAGGAAAAGGGTTAGAGTACAGAAAACATGGGCATGTACGCATTTATGAACACTCTGATTCAGGCTATGCTGGTGACCGAGGAGATATAAAGTCTACTATTGGGTATTGCACCTTTGTTGGAGGAAATCTAATGACTTGGAGGAGCAAAAAAGCAAGAGTTGTGTCTCGCTCGAGTGCAGAAGCTGAGTATAAAGCTATAACTCATACGGCATGCGAGATGGTATGGTTAAAAATTCTACTGATGGAACTTGATTTCAGATAGCCTGAGCTCATGCCTATGCATTGTGATAATCAGTCTGCCATCTATATTGCTCAGAATCATGTATTTCATGAAAGGGCCAAACACATTGAGATTGACCGTCACTTTGTCAGAGATGCTTGAACCAAAAAAGGTGGTTACTTTTCAGTTCACACCATCTTCAAAGCAGTTAGCTAATCTCTTTAGCAAAGCTGCCTCACCTCAGGTGGTCTCTAATTTATGTAACAAGATGTGCATGTTAGATGTCTATGCTCTAACTTGAGACGGAGTGTTAAGTTGGGTTATTAATATTGGGTTATTAGGTTTTTACCCATATACCCTCCTTATACCTTGGTTTCTATGTATATCTCTCCTCTTATGAATAAAATTGATCCTTTTGAGGGTTTCTATTTCTCCACAGTACCCAAATGGATCATCTAAATAGGTCATCTTGATCTACAACCCAATGAATATGGACAAAACACTATTAAATTTGAGAACTTCTAAGTCATCCATCAAATGGTGCCTCTCTCCTCTTATGAATAAAATTGATCCTTTTGAGGGTTTCTATTTCTCCACAGTACCCAAATGGATCATCTAAATAAGTCATCTTGATCTACAACCCAATGAATATGGACAAAACACTATTAAATTTGAGAACTTCTAAGTCATCCATCAAATGGTGTCTTTCTTTCTATGTTAAATAGCCTTTCATTTTACAATCATTAGATGAATGGTTAGAAATCTTTAAATTATTACTTTTTTTCATATATATGTAGATCAAGATGAGTTGTGTGGATCCCCCATTGGACTGGTGCATCGTGCAATTTGGTATGTGGGACTGGGAACAAACTTTAACATTGTTCCTAGGAAACAGCAAAGCCTCACACACACACAGACAGATATATGTGTTCAAAAAGATGTTTAGCCATGAACAAGTAAGCCTCAAATTGTATCATCGTTACTGGATTTCAGAGAATTCTTTTGTTTGATGTCTTTCCTATTCTGCGTTAGAAAACAACATTCGAGAGGTGCAATAATTCATAGGTCAAGGGAAGGTGGTCTTTGCATACTGCAAAATGCATTGTCATACAAAACAAGAAAAAGATGATCCGAGTTGTTCACCAGAACTTGCTTTGCCGAATGTCAAAACCCTAAAAGTAGAATAATATGGACCATTCTAGACAACGAACCAACAACCCATAAGATGACAAACTATTTATTGACAAGTATAATACCAACACGTTTACCTATTATCAGAAATACTTCCAATATATGTGTGGTACATGTGCTTTCTTATGTTCTAACTACGCAGGTATCTTGTAGATATTACCTATGAGAACACACACTCGCACACGTGCACGCATGCACACACAACAACAACACCACCACCTTCATCCCAAATCTATTTTCTTCCATTTACCTCTGCTAAGTGTCATCTCTTTAATTACATGAAGCATCATCATGTCTTCCTCCAAGTTCATTAAGGCCACCCTTCCTCATTGCTCCATTAATTGTTATACTTTCAGTTTTCCTAATTCGCAAACTTGTTAGCCTGCACTTCCTTGAACATGCCCAAACTATTCTTCCTCATTTTATCCTCAACTGAAGTAACCTTAACTTCTTACAAATGCATGTATCACTTATCTCTTAGTGTATCGTCGGTCAGTCATCTTAGCATTCACATCCTCATTTTTACTGCACTCAATTTTTGGACTTGTAATTTCTTACATGCCCAACATTTTGAACTATAAAGCATAAACAATATATTCAATATGCATGCCTCTAGGTGACCTAAGAAGCCTTTGGTGAGAGGATGTGCCTAAATTTGCTATTAGTTTTTATAACTAATAAGATCATTTATAAAATAGAGGAAATTTGTGTAAAGGATAACTTCGATATAACATTAGATTTTACCCGTGAGAAGAATACTTGGCCCCATTCTGCAGGTGATGGACATGGTTATTCTGTGCAATGCACATCAGTGGCCCTATCATTCAGGCGAATAGGCTTGGTTATTGTGCGCACGCACGGTCCGAATGTCCCATATTTATCCATCTTCTAACAACCCCTCCATGTTCTTCCACTTTATCTTCATTGATGCATTAATATCATTACTATAAAACTCTAAGGAATATGATGAGAAGAATGGAACTACAAATTAAGGTCTCACTATATACTGACTTTTCGTAACTAATATTGCATTATACCAGTACAAACTAAAATGCCTAGTGTTCTTAAGTTCGGTAAATTACCAGCAGGAGGAAAAAAAATAGCCAGACAAATAGTAGAAGAATGCATGAATTTGTTAACCATAAAATTCGCATGCAAAACACCAAGCACTCCAGAAAAACCTTGAAGGATACAGAACATCATCCATTTATTGTGATATGGAATTGGCATAGTTTCACAATTCATAGGTAGACAAATTGGAGGGGAAATAGCTAGACAAATAGTAGAAGAATGCATGAATTTGTTAAGCATAAAATTCACATGCACAAACACCAAGCACTGCAGAAAAACCTTGGAGGATACAGAACATCATCCATTTATTGTGATATGGAATTGGCATAGTTTAACAATTCATAGGTAGATTTCATAATAGTGCACCATATAAAAGCATGATTATTAAAATAGTAAAATTATCGTAGAATTTCTTGCTTGGTACCTCAAAAAAAGAACCCCGAGACTGTAGATGTTGGAAGAAAAAGAGCATGCACTGTTGTTTAGTTCCTCTGGACTAGCATACCATTTTCCTTCCAATTTCAGAAAATCTGATGTTAACTGCTGGCAAGCAGAAGTTCGCACAATACTACCAGGTATTATATGGCATGATTCATCAACTTTCTGGCGCTTTGGTGATGAACTTCCATTGTTATGCCACCAGAACTTTTTCCTTTTCAACTGATGCTCCATGTAATCATCAGTATCTTGATTAATGTCTGCAAGTTGCCCCATCTGACTCTCAGGGACAAAGGAACCAACATATTTGACTTGATTTGAAGGTGAAATCAAGAAATAAGATGGCTGCAGATGCTGCAACACAAGTCCTTGGGAGTGTGAAGAGTCAATGAGTTTCAAGATATGTTTAAACATATGCAGTCTCTCAAGTTTATCCAACTTTGAACACCTCGGTGTCAGCCATTCCCTTAAAGTAAGCTCATCATGTTGGGTGTCCAGTTGCTGAGCACCACCACCAACCAAAGACTTGTTATCTACTTTTCCATTCTGTTTGTCTGAAGAATTAGTATCTACCTCTACATCATTGTTAGACCTTGCTGCATTATTTTGGCTTTGCATCACGCCCCAAGGCTCCTTATGGACTCCTTGATGTCTATATGCAACCCCCTTTCCCCTCAAGGAATCTTTCACTACAAATTGTGAAAATCCAGATGTTGGCAAGACCTTTGTTCGGATCCCAGCCATAGGTCTGTTGAGCATACTTCTTGAAGCAATACGGTTATCACTTTCAGCTAAATAATCAGCCACCTTGGAATAACTCGGCTCCAGTTGAGGGGAACCTGGGGGCCTTCTCATTGAAATTTGTGGCATAAACAAATTTCCTGCACCCTCTCTATCTCCAATAGACAGTGAATCCCTTAATGCCACATCTCCTCCTCTCGATGCACTAGCCAACCTTGTAAAATTGCTCCATAAACCTTTCTTAATCGAAGACCCTTCTCCTCTAAACAAGCTTGGGCCCTTGTAGTTATTCAATGTCAGCTCTTCCACTGTCATTCCCGCATCTGATGCCGAACCCTGATCAAAATTTAGACCCTTTTCACTCAAAGTTTCCATAAAAGTTTCAGGCGACCTTGGAGTGGTAATTTGAGCGGAATTTCCCAATGCACTGACCGTATCTGGTTGCTGAGGGAGCTGCTCGTCATTCTCTTTTCTTTTAAGGTGAGGAGCCTCGACTGAGTTATCTATGGCTTCATTTACTTCAGCTGAACCGTCCATTGTGGTTGGTTTCAAAAAACAAAAGTTTCAACAGAATATATTGGGCAGAACTTGGAAAATAATTAGATCAGAGAACCCCAAATGCCATCCATTTAAGAATAAACCTAGACCTTAAATCAGATTATTCTGCAGAGAGCAAAAAAGAAAATGTTATGAATATAAATCATTGATTCTAAGCAGTTAAATAGTAAGTAATTAGCCGATCACTCCTCTACTCCTAGGGTTTAGTCCGGCGCATCAAAAATCTACAAAAGTTAAAAAAAAAAAAAAAAAAAGTTTGAGAATTTCATAAATTTTATCTTTCCAACATAATTCTTCACAAAATCAGCTCAAAAATCAAATGCACTGTTGAAACTCGCAAAATGATAATAAGAAGAAAACATAAGAACCAAAAATTTTAGGGAACATATATTCACAAGCAAATCAAAAGAAAAGCCCTAGTTCGGATATAAGACAATCGAATTCATCAAGAAAGCAATCGGAAGCCATAGAATTGATTGGAAAAAAAAACGTAACCCTAAAGCTTCCAAAAATGGAAAGCATCGAGGTGTCACCTGGAGCTCTCTTTCACCTTTCACAGATGAAGCAATCAACTCTGAACGGAGAGGGAATGATAATCGGAGTCGAGGTCCCAAAAGAAACACGGACTCCTCCTTTCAGATTTTTATAATAATGACGATCATCCTCTTTTATGTAATTATTATTATTATTATCATTATTATTATTAATAATTAATTAATAAATATAATAATATTTTAATGGACTTAACCTTAACCCAGACCCGACCCGATCCAAGCTCTTATCACCAACGCTGGAGAAACATCGGATTTAAGGATGAAATACGCTCTAATTATCGCTAGGCGACATGTACTTATTTCCTTGTTATGGGGTCGGGAACCCGACCCGCCTTGGCGGCCACCACAATCTCAGATTTTTTTTTTTTTTTTTTTTACTATTAAAATAGTTTTAGAAAGGGGAAAACAAATAAATTATGTACTTTTCTGGCTGTGGATAGTCCTCGAGTTCTCGCGCTGTGGCCACTTCAAGTTCACGCGCTCCTACACCCAAAAACTGAGAAGCCTTTAATGTGCATCGGCAGAGTATTTGAAACGCGCCCCACTGAAAAGGCCGACGGACGCACTTTTAGTGGGCCCCGCCAGATTGGGCTGCGCAGTACGCGAGGGCCTGACAGGATACAGAGCCCTGTGAGCGCCACACAACGCAGCCCGGAAGGAGAGGCTGTACACGTGGCGTGTACCGGTTAGTGCTACCGATGTTTCCTGTTTCTTTTCAGAGAGCAGGATTGTTGAGATTTGGTGGAGGGGAATTGAGACACGACTCGTCGTTTTACGGGGGCGGGGCGAGGGGCCGTGGGGCCCAGCGAGTGGGGGAGAGCCGCACGTGAAAGGCAGATGTTTGGGGCTGCCAGGTGCGCGGTGGATCGCGCGTGCGGGTCCCCGAGGGAGTAAACGGACGGCTGGGGATTGTCCAGATCGACGAGGCAACACCGGAAAGGAGATGAGACAAAGGGGATGATGACGAGGATCAGGGGGCCCCACCGGGACCCACTACCGTGGGCCGTTTGTTGAAGGAAAGTGGCAGACCAGGCGGGGTGGGCGGTGCCGGCAAGTGGGCCTTTTGTGAGGCTGATAAAGCCCACCGCAGTACAGTACGGATGAGCTTCCATAGTCATAAAACTCATTTTCATTAAAGAATAATGGAGTAATTTTCCTCAAAATGAATAATTAATAATAATCATGGTAATTGGAGACACCGCCTCGACATGATACATGTCTGCATAACTTCCGTCAACTTTGACGCCAACTAAAACGTAGCAAGTTAAATAATATCACATGGGCGACTCATGAACAGTTTATCTCTACAGGCAATAAATTAATTTCCTTGTGATGTGACCACGTGGCATTTGCATTGCCCATTCATTGTTGTTACGAGAAAAATCAAAGACATCAACTCATCAGGCCCATGGATTTCGAACTTCAAAACAGAGGCCACAGAAAAATCTCTTGGCCAATGTTTTCATGATCAACGTGCATCCCAAAACACTGTGCCTTATAGTTCGTCGTTTGAGAATATGGTCAATAGTACTATTTAATAGTAATAAATTTCATTATTATCCATTATGAGATTCATTGCATCTAATTGTAAAATTTCAAACTAAGGGGTAGTTTGTTTCGCCGTAAAAATCGTAAAAGTCTGTAATTCGTAAATGACTTACAACCTAATTACAATTACGGTGTTTGTTTGAATCGTAATTCATAAAAGACTTAGGCAACTCAACTACCACTCACTTGCAACACAATAACCACTCACTTGCAGCCAAGTTACAGTTAATTTTGTGGTCATGCAAATTTGTATTATTTTTTATATTAATATTAAAAAAATTTAATATTTAATTTTTTAATATTTATTTGCAATATTAAAACTTTTTAAATCACCAAATAGTTAATTTTATGGTCAATTTTTTTACTTATGACTTACACATTACGAGCACCAAACACCGTAAAATACAATAAACTTTCTCACTTACAACTTTATATTACCAACCAAACACCGTAAACTTTCATGTATGTAACTCACTTTTAAGTGTAAAACACTTTACCAATTACGACCTACGAATTACGGCCAATTATGACAGCCAAAAAAACCCTAAGAAAACTAGGATGTTGACTCAAACTCACATATTCGTATTTAGATGTCAGATTGACAAAGTTCAATATTTATTCAGAAAGATGTCAGTTTTTATTAAAAATCAAATATAAAATGGTAAAATTTCTAGTTTAGATATATTCTTTTATTTTTTATTTTTTTTATTATCTAGTTAAACATATTTAAACATAGACAAATAAGCCTTGATAAATTATATTTAGAAAGGAAAATTGTTTTTACTATTCTGTTAAGTTTTGAAATGGCAATCTAAACAATTTTGAGGTTGGTTATTACTCCCAACGCATCACCTTCAACGTTCTATTTTAACCATGAATTAATACCTTATATACTTATTAATTAGCAAACTCAAGTCACTTTGTTCAGTAATGTAGAGCCAGTTTTTTTAATTGAAATTAGAATCTAAATTTCTAATCTCTAAGTTAGTTTGTAGAACTTAACAGAATAGGCGGTGACCTCAATGAGCATGTAGGAGCTAGTCGTTATGGGTTTGGTAGTGTACATAGAGGATTTGATTTTGGGGAAAGAAATGAACCAAGTAACTCGATTCTAGATTTTGCTTTGTCATATGATTTGATCTTAGCGAATACTTGGTTTAAGAAGAGAGTCTCACTTGATCACTTTTAGAAGTGGATCAAATGCGAGCCAAATAGATTTCTTTTTAAGTAGAAAAGTAGATAGAGGTTGTTGTATGGATTATAAGGTAGTACCGGGTGAGAGTGTAGTAACCCAACATAAACTCTTAATTTTAGATGTCCGGATTAGAAGGAGATTTAAAAAGATTAAACGTGAGTTAGATCCTAAGATTAAATGGTGACGTCTAAAAGAAGGTAACCAAGGAGTTTTTGTAGATCGAGTAGTACATGAAGCAGATTGGAAAGCCCAAGATAATCCCAATATAACATGGAAAAAACTTGTTAGTTGCATTAAAAGTGTAACGGCCCCAGTTTCTAATAGACAAGATTAGGCCTACAACACCATTTACCTCCAATATTCTTAAAATAAGAAAATTTTGGCAGCATCATCCTTAATATTTCCTTCATTTCTCACTTACAATAATCCAGATTTCGGCTCCAAGGCCCACTTATTATCACCAAGAATTTCGGCACACCCGGCCTACTTATCATGACACAATACACTAAACCTCAACCACAAACATATATCATAACTTGATTTCCTCCATTGCAAGCATAATCTTTTCATCTAACATTATAAGAGTTAACTTCTCAACAAAATAGCATCTCCACACATGGCCATCATTCTCAGTTCAAGAACATACATATACAAGGAATTCATAATCCGGAATATTGTAACATACAAGTCCATGGTCTCAAATACTAGAAAGACAAATATACCTTGAGTACATTCTAACATGTTTTTCACAAAGACTTCAATAGAGTCCATACATACACATTTAAGATACAAGACAAAACCAAAATGATACTACAACATATTATGCCATCCATAACTCAACCTTTCCATTTAGAGAGGTCCCTTACCCTTATCCAAACCTGAAAAGATGGAAAGAAAATAAAATGAGCTCGACAGCTCAATGAGTAAACCATGCCATAGGGTATTGATATAATAATTTCATAAGATAAACAGTTTAGGAGAGGTAAATTACAATGAGTCCCATAAACAACAATTCGTTGAAGCTACCTTACTTGTTCCAAGTTCCATACATATGTGGTCTAAGTAACTCCACTATCAAAAGTTGCATTTAACTATATCATGACACAAAGGATATAATTGTATGAATATGTATGAAATTCTCGTGGATGAGTCCACTCACATCAACTCGGCTCGTTGTACACATAAAGTGACATTCTAGTTTAACACAAGCATTATCCATCATGAATGCAACTTGACAGTTCACATTTACATGCCATTCAATTTAAATGCAATCCCCCCGTCTTCCACCTCCTACTGGCTCCCGCACGGCCCATTCCTCCTTATATAAAGATAATTCATATAAAACATATATATTTCCCCGTCTTCCCCCCTCCTACCGGCTCCCGCACGGCCCCTTCCTCCTTTTATAAATATATTCATAAGTATATGTCAAATCCCCGTCTTCCCCCCTCCTACCGGCTCCCGCACGGCCCCTTCCTCCTTATATAATGCATCAAGCAAGTTTAAGTTATAATATGCATAACAAGCACTATTGAACTACTTACACGTCATGCCCAAAAATGATGTGCAACAATATAAAAGAAGACATATGCTTGGGGGTTACCCAATATCATAGTAACATCATAACACGCCACATTTACTTGCATGAATATATATGCCTTAACCCCATATATTTGCCAATACTTAACACAATGCCATATTGTACGGAGGGGTCTTCCCCCCATGCACTTTGGTGAACATGAAGTATGATTCAAGTTAAACGATCGGTATTTATGGAGTGCTACTAATACAAATCCTATACCTCACATAAAGCATCATACCATTCTATTTATGAAGAGCTAAGATTATGCTATGCACACACAAATTGGTTATCATGATATTGGTCAAGAAAAACAGCGAATTAAAGTGTTAACTTGGTTCATTTAGGCGAAATTTGTATGCTAGAGCATGTATGCTACACATGCATTACACATCCATATGATATAGAGGCACAACTATTATGTAATATTCATTAGATCTCATTTAACCCAATATAACTATCAAAACAACGAATTTAAGATGCTAACTCACCTCATTTAAGTTGAATTAGTAATCTAAAACATTTATATCCCACATGCATTTCATCACAACATGTCATAGATGCACAATAACTAGGTAATACCCACAAATTTTCATCTAGTGTAAGGATGTCACAAAAACAGTAATTACTACCCTTGTGGGTCACCTACACAAACTCAAAGTTTAAATTTTCTAATCTTGATAGAAGAGATAACCTTAAAAAGTTTAGGTTTACTCACAATGGTACCAAGCTCTGAAACAGAGAGTTGGACGACGAGATAATGTTGCTTGAATGTGCTAGAACTTTTCCCCGACTCGCCAAGGACCTCCCCCGCCAAGATCAGGTCTCCCCTCCTCAGAATTGCCGCGGAAACCCTCTCTTTGCCGCGGTTCTGCGGCAAAGTAGCAGCGCCCCGCGTGCTGCTGCGGCTCTGCTTGCTGTGCGCCTGTGTCACTGCCTTCCCTCTCGTGGATTCTTGCTTCAGAGTTTAGAGGAGTAGGAATACGGGCTAAAGAGGGTATCCTAGTTTCTAACCTTCAATTTCTAGAGATGAGATGAAATGGAGGATGTAGGGCTTCAATTTCTTCACAAATGAGAGGGAAAATTTCAGGATTTGGGAGAAGAATTCTGCAGAATTTTTGGGTGAGGAAGATGAAGAGGCAAGCTTGAAGTCAATCCTTGGGATTGCAAGTAATTAGGTGGGATTCTCCCATGTTGCCATTTGGCCAAGACCCCCTCTCAAGATGCCACATGGAAACCCCAATCTCAAAAAGATCTTAGCCCTTAATTTTCCCCCCTTGCATGCATACCTACCACTAAAAGGATATTAGGGTAAGCTTGGTGATTAAGGGGATATGAAGGATTAGGTTAAAATTTTTATGTCCTATCTCCCCCTTATTAGGTCACTAGTTGGCTCCATAATATGTATACATAAGCCTTCATGCTAATCATTTTAGTCACCAAAATCAAATAGTTAATAAAAACTTTGAAAAGGGAAGTGGGTCTATTAATTAAGTTCAATTTGTTGACATAGAAATATGGAGGGTGACTACTTCTATATAATGCCTTAAACAAAATTCTTAATATTTAAGATGAGGAGATATTAGGTAAAATAAAATTTTGGTTGTTACATTTCTCCCCTCCTAAAAGAGAGCTTTGTCCCCGAAGCCTGACGTACCTAAAAAAAGTTGTGGGTAGTCCTGCATCATCTCTTCTTCTGATTCCAGGTAGCTTCTTCAATCTCTTTACTTCTCCATAAAACCTTCACTAAAGGGATTGCTTTGTTTCGCAGTTGTTTCTCCTTCCTGTCTAAGATTTGAACCGGCTCCACAGTATATGACAAGTCTTCTTGGAGTTGCAGTGGTGAGTATTTAAGAACATGGCTCGGATCTGGTACATACTTCCTCAATTGGGACACATGAAATACGTCATGTATTTTCTCAATCTCTGGTGGTAAGGCTAACCGATAAGCCAAAGGTCCAATTCTTTCCAGTATTTCAAAGGGTCCAATATACCGGGGGTCTAACTTATTCTGTTTGCCACCCCGTACCATTCCTTTTATTGGTGATACCTTCAAGAAAACTTTGTCGCCTTCTGCAAACTCCAAAGGTCTTCGGCGCCGATCCGCATATGTCTTCTGTCTACTCTGGGCCGCTTTCATTCTCTTCCTTATCATCCGGATCTTCTCTGTTGTATCTACCACTATATCGGCTCCGAATAATGTTCGGTCTCCAATTTCTTCCCAACAAATCGGAGATCTACACTTCCTGCCGTACAGGGCTTCGAATGGCGGCATTCCAATAGTAGATTGATAACTATTGTTATATGCAAACTCCACTAATGATAGGTATCTTTCCCAATTTCCCCGAAATCCAACACGCATGCTCTCAGCATATCTTCCAATATTTGTATAGTTCTTTCTGATTGTCCGTCGGTTTGCGGATGAGCAGCTGTACTTGGGTGTAACTTGGTGCCCAGCGCTTGGGATAGACTGATCCATAGCCTTGACTGAAACCGAGGGTCACGATCTGACACAATCGTCTCAGGAACTCCATGAATCCTGATTATCTCTCGGAGGTAGATCTGGGCTAATCTATCCATCGAATAGTTTATTCGGATGGGTAGGAAATGAGCGGACTTTGTAAGTCGATCGACTATCACCCAGATGGCATCATATCCTTGAGGGGATCTAGGGAGTCCTGTCACAAAATCCATAGTAATGTTACTCCACTTCCATTCAGGAATTTGTAAGGGCATGAGGAGTCCAGGGGGCTTCTTATGTTCAGCCTTAACTTGTTGGCATATCAAACATCTCTGCACAAAATTTGCTATGTCCTTCTTCATTCCTTCCCACCAAAAGTTTGCCTGCAAACCCTGATACATCTTGGTTGTTCCAGGATGTGCGGTGTAAGGAGTGCAATGGGCTTCAGTTAAAATTCGCTCCTTGAGCTTAAAATCTGGCGGTACAACTATTCGGCTTCCCTTCCTCAGCAAATTCCTGGAAATGATAAATTCTTGGGTTTCACCTCTTTGCACTCTCTCAAAATTTTTAGCTGTCTGATCATCTTTCCTTTGAGCTTCCTTGATTTCTTCATAGAGGTCGAAACCAATACTAATTTGATTTATCTGGTTCACTCCATCCCGGGGCCCTCTTATGTGAATTTCAAGTTGCATCCTTTCCATTTCCCTTAACAACTCTGATTCCTGTGTTAACAATACTGCTAAGGATCCTCCAGACTTCCGGCTCAACGCGTCAGCCACCACGTTGGCCTTCCCAGGGTGATAATGAATGTCCAAATCATAATCCTTCATCAACTCCAACCATCTTCTTTGGTGCATATTCAATTCCTTTTGGGTGAAAATATATTTCAGACTTTTATGATCTGTATATATATCACATGATACTCCATAAAGGTAGTGCCGCCAAATTTTTAAGGCAAAAATGACTGCAGCTAGCTCAAGGTCATGGGTTGGGTAATTTTTCTCATGGTTCCTTAGTTGTCTAGAAGCATATGCAATAACTCTCCCGTGCTGCATCAATACACACCCCAGGCCTGACTTTGACGCATCACTGAAAACAACATAATCTTCGTTTCCAATGGGCATGGCTAAGATTGGAGCCGATGTTAGCTTATCCTTTAGTTCTTGAAAGCTTTTCTCCTGATCATCTCCCCAATGGAATTTGAGGCCTTTCTTGGTTAACTGGGATAAAGGTGCAGCTATCTTGGAAAATCCTTCTACAAACCTCCGGTAATACCCAGCCAATCCTAGGAAGCTTCGCACCTCAGTGACATTGGTAGGTTGAGGCCATCCTTTTATCGCCTCGATCTTTGCGGGGTCCACTGATATTCCTTCCCCATTTATGATGTGACCCAAGAACCCAACTTCATTTAGCCAGAACTCACACTTCTTAAGCTTTGCATAAAGTTGCTTCTCTCTCAATAATTGTAACACTATCCTCAAGTGTCTTTCATGATCCTCTTTGCTCTTTGAATAGATCAGTATGTCATCAATGAACACCACTACGAATTGATCTAGGTATGGCTGGAAAATTCTATTCATCAAATCCATAAATGCCGCTGGAGCATTAGTCAAGCCAAATGGCATTACTAAAAATTCATAATGGCCATATCTGGTCCGAAATGCAGTCTTAGAAACATCTTCCGGCTTGATCTTTAATTGATGGTACCCTGCTCTTAGATCTATCTTGGAAAATATGCTGGCACCCTGAAGTTGGTCAAAGAGGTCATCAATCCTTGGCAATGGATATCGATTCTTGATAGTGACCTTGTTCAGCTCTCGATAATCTATACACAGCCTCATGCTCCCATCCTTCTTCTTAACAAATAATACCGGAGCACCCCAAGGTGATACACTCGGCCGAATAAACCCGAGGCTTAGCAACTCTTGCAACTGGTCCTTCAATTCATTCATTTCTGCGGGTGCCATTCTATAAGGTGCCCTGGATATGGGACTTGTCCCAGGTAGAAGATTAATGGAAAATTCTACTTCTCTATCTGGGGGTAAGCCGGGTAGATCCTCTGGAAAAACATCGGGATAGTCTCTTGCAACCTCTATGTTTTCAATCTTAATCTTCATATCTTCTTCACCAATAAGGGTTGCCAAAAATCCTTGACACCCTTGCCTCAATAATTTAGTGGCCTTTAAGGCAGAAATGACTGGAGTGCAAATTTTATTCTTCATCCCTTCATAAATTCTTTCGGGAATTCCCTCTAACTTAAAAATTATCTTCTTCTGGTAACAGTCTACATGAACCCGATATGTTGACAACCAATCCATTCCTAGGATGATGTCAAACTCCATTTCTCCTAGCTTAATCAGGTCTGCCTGTCTTCATTTCACCTATGATGATTTCACATCCCTTATAATACTCGCTGGTGGTCACTCTGGCGCCTACAGGGGTTGACACCACTAGTTGATAGCTCAAGGGTTCGGATTCCATGTTAATAATTGCAGCAAAAGATGATGAAATAAAAGAGTGGGTAGCACCGGGATCAAACAATACTCGAGCAATATTATCAGATACACAGACGGTACCTTCCACCACGGCATTGGATGCTCGAGCCTCCTGCTGAGTGATTGCATTCATCCTTCCTTGAACTCTGGGTTGCTGTACAGATGCTTGTGTCATGGCCGAGCGAGTTCTGTTGAAAGGTTGCCGATAGGCGGTAGTTGGTCCTCCTGTTGTAGGGGCGATTCCCATGGTTGGTCTTCCCGTTCCTCTGCTAGCTCCTGGGTACCCATGCAAGTTTGGGCAGTCCCTCCTCATGTGACCCATTCTTCCGCAGACAAAGCATTGTTTACCGGTGGCGCAACTACCAGTGTGACTTCGGTTGCACCTAGGACACCACTGGGTTCCTGCAAAGTTGGAGCGTTGGGAGGACATTGGTGATGCTGAATGGGGTAATCCCCTATTCTTGGGCCATGTGTTCATCTTGTTTCCCTGGGCGGGCATGAAGGAAGATCCAGTACCTCTGTCGGGCCTCATGGACTGAGTTCCAAAGCTCGGAGCATTATTGTACCGGGGGCGCTTCATATAGGGCAGTTTCCTGGTCCTTGTCTCCTGATTCTCCTGCATGTCCCTTTCAATTTCCATTGCCTTCTCCACAGCTTGACTATAAACTTGCAGTTGGAAAGGGATCAGCTTGCTCCTGATTTCCGGCTTCAAACCCCTAACGAATCTTTTCGTCCTATCTTCCTCATCGGACACCAATTTTTCAGCATACCTGGACAGCTGAGTGAATTTAGCTTCATATTGACTCACTGTCCATTGCTCCTGTTTTAGATCTTGGAATTCCATCGCAAGTCGGTCCTTCACCACTCCAGGGATGTACTTTTCATTGAACTTTGCAACTAAGAAGTTCCAAGAAATCTCCCTTCCCAGGGTCTTAGCTCCTCCTTTTACCATCTCCCACCAGCGCTCAGCCTCTCCTTGGAACATGAAAGAGGCGAAAGATACCCGCTGGTTTTCGGTACATTCCATCACATCCAGTATCTTTTCAATTTGACGGTGTAACATCCCGAATTTTTATTATTTATTTCTTTTCCTAAAGAATATTTAATTCTCAGCCATGAGTTAATGCTGAATAATTGGGACGGATAACTATAAGGTTGGTGTACTTTAATCATGAATTACTGTGGTAATGCAAATTTTAATTCGTATGTCTATATAATTATTATTTTTTTTCTCTGATGATTTAGTGAGAAATTTGTGTTATTAAATTTTCACAAGTATGTGTGATGTAAATATATCAATGTTTTAGGTAAGGGATAACCATGTATATGCAAGGTATCATATATTTTAATACTTGAAAATAAGAATACATGGTATATACTTACCCCCACCAACCATATTCCATGATTTAATTTAAAATACTTGGTATTTAGAAATATTTTATTTAGAAAAGGTTGGTGTGCATGGAAAGATGAGGTGTAGGGCTAGGATCATTTTGATCCTAGCCTTGGCCAAGTGGCAAGACTAGAGAGGAGAGTCTCTTTGTAATGACTAAGATTTTAGGGGTTTTTATGCAAATGATCCCTTCCCTTACGTGAGATTTGAGAGGAGAGCTTCTTTCTTCTCTGTTAATGAAAAAAAAAAAAAAAAAGAAATCTTTCTTCCCAAAACCTAACCCTAGAACTGCTTCCCCTCACTCTCTCTCTCTCCCTCTCTCCACACCCCCAGCCGAAGCCAGGGGGGGCGGCGCAACCGCGCGCCACCAGCGCGCGGCCGCGCACAGCCACGCGCGCAGCCGCGCGGGGGCCGCGCGGGGCCACGCGGGGGGCGGCTCAGGCCGCGGGTCGGCATGGATTCGGGGGGGAGGAAGCCTCCTTTGGCCAGGGAAGGATTTGGGGAGTTCCCCCTATGTAAAAGACAAGTTTTTAAAGGTAAAAATTCAGCCCTAGATCTGAATTTTAGTGATGAATTCATCTAATACCCAATAAATTCTGATTATGTTTAACAGAGAATTAGAGTGTGAAATAAGTAATAACCTTCAAGGTTATTGGAGAATCTAGTACTAAAAGATATCTTGTTGATTCTCTTGTATAGGATCATTGTTTTGGATTATGAAGAAGCTAAAGGATTGGTGAAGAACTCTCCGAATGAAGGTGAGAACTTGTTGGGTTAGGTTATTAATTAAATGAATATTGTGGGCATGAATATTGGAATGGATTGAGGCTATGTGATATTTCTTAATAGTAAGAATTGGGGTTGGGTATTGGACTCCATGAAAATATTAATTAGAAACAAATTATTGTATAAGTAACCGTGAGATAACCATAATAATCATGTTGGTATACTCTCAAGGGTAAGAGGCTAGCAATATGTAATGGTGAGATAGGTCTCTTCTACAAGAACATTGTAATCCACTTGATGTTTAACTAAGAGTTAAATTATGTGATGTTGTTGCTACTTTTAAATAGGGGGATTAGCATGTCGGTGCCCGAGGTGATTATTCGGAAAGGAAACAAGAAGCGGTGCTCGGTACGAACCTTTTGTAGAACGCTCAACTTTATGGTGAGTGGGGCTTTTAAATAAATTGGACCGCTTTATACTAAATTGCAAATATAATAGTAATTTGTTGATTTAGCATTTCGCCAAATATCATATGTGGCTTGCATTTTGAAGTATAGTTTACAATGGCATTGACATGCATGTTACGGAATAGAATTCATTTTGGGTGACATGAATGTGATTAGTGTGTGTTATTTGATGTTGTACATATATGTATATGTGTTATGCTTGGTTAAGACAAGGATACTAATTTTGCATAAGAATACATGGTAATGGGCAAGTACTTATTGAGAGTATCATTCCATATATGAAATGACGTGTAAGTTAGTTTTAAATTGCTTGTGATGAATATTATAATTTAACCGTGCATGGTGCATTTGAGTGTAAAGGAGGAAGGGGCCGTGCGGGAGCCGGTAGGAGGGGGGAAGACGGGGATTTGACATATAATTATGTATATATATAAAAGGAGGAAGGGGCCGTGCGGGAGCCGGTAGGAGGTGGAAGACGGGGGAATTACTTTTACATTGAATGGCATTGGTGATATGCTTATATTTGTATTTTACAAGTGATCTTGAATAAATGGCTATACTTGATGTATACGTTTGTATGAGTGTGGGACACTAAGAATGTTTTAATGTGTTACTGTATGTGGTAGTGGAGACACCGTATACCGGTCCTATGTGCATCTATCAATAATAGCTGGAAGCAAATACACAATTATAAAGAATGATACATTATTACATACTTCATGTGCCACATTCATTTATTTTCAAGTACCATGAATATTATACATCGTTATTGCTATGCTTCATTTTTATGAATGAAATTGACTCCACTCACTGAGCTGTCGAGCTCACCCCCCCATAGCTTCATGTTTTCAGGGCTAGCCAGGGATAAATAACAGCTAAAGGCAAGGGTAGAGCATTGAAAGGGTACAATACATTCATTGTGTGGGCCTATCAAGCTTCTATATTGAATTGTAATTAAGTAATGCGGTTATATTCATGTACATGGAGATGATGTATATATGTAGATTTGGGTATGAACTCTTATTGGGTATTATCTTGGGTTGGATTATGTTAGATGGTGACACTAAGGAGATTATCCTTAAGTAAATCTTTAAATTGTTATCTTGTGTAGTATCCCTAAAATTAAATGTATGTGAGAATTTAAGTAGGCGATGTTAAGCCGAAAATGTTGTATAACTGCGTGGGATATTGCATATGGATATACGATTGATGAGAAATATTTGGAATTGTATGTATCTATGTATCAGAGTAAACCTTGTATTTTTAAAGGAAGTGCTGTCGAAAATTTTAAGAAATTTGGAGATCATTATGATAATCTGTGGATCAATTTAATGTTTATATATATGGAGATATTATGAAAACTGGGACCATTACAGTACGGAGCCATTCTTCAGCTTGAATAGGGTCAACTCCTCCTCTGAAAGCTGGTGGGTTGAGCTTTTGAAATTGTTCAAGAGCTCTACGGGGGTTGTTTACACTTGCCAGCTGCAACAGCCAATCTGGTATTCTGTCTGGCATTCCCCGATTAGCATTAGATTGCCCACTCAGAAATTCTTGATTTGCCTGGGGATGGACGCTCCCAATTGCGCTGTGCAATGGGACGTCGCCCTCCGAGTTGGCATCGGATGGAGGAAAATTCAAATCCATCTAATACCTAGAAGAATAGTTGAACATAATCAATGGTAACTCAATGATAACAAGTAGAATAGTTCACAAACAAAACACTGATTTCATTTATGCATAAAGTGTTTTCACGGTAACATATACATTAGCATGGCTGCATTCATTCAAAACATACTAATGCAGTCATAACGGGATATATGATCATACATGTAGGTCATTGACAACCACTTTCTTTACAAAAAAAAAATCACTTATATGAATCAACATTCATTTCTTCAAAAACAAAAATAACAAAAACAAAAATGCCACCCATCTAAACTCCCATCAAGGGGGGTATGTTAGATCCCGAGGAGCTTTCCTCCCGGTCGTCCCCTACAGGTTCTTCTTCTGGGTCTTCTTCTTTTGGATCCTCTTCTTCTGGATCCTCTTCTGGTTCTTCTTCTTCAGGGTCCTCTTCTACTTCTTCCAGCACAGCATCAAAATCACATCCCCAATTTTCATTATCATCGTACAGGTCCATATCTTCTACCCAGCAGGAATTCCACCAAATACCCCCAACGAAAATCCTTCCGTCAGGGTTCATCTCCTCATTAGGTAGGACTCCCAGGTCCTCAGCTACTGGTGCGTTTCTTATGGCACTTTCTGCCTCATTAATGTCATCTTCCTCACCTTGCCCCACGCGAATCCCTGCACCTAAATTGTCTGGGGAACCTTTCAGAATGATATCTGGATCGGTCTCATCAGATTCAAAATCCCAGTCCATTTGGTCCGCGATCCAACTTAAACTTTCCGACTCCGGACCGTCAGACGATGATCCAGTCATCTCAGAATCTCCCATCTGTAGAAGTAAGACATTTATATTAGCCGATGTGCCTTCCAATTCTCTCCAAAGCAATAATTTGCATGAATATATAATCAAGACATGATAGAAAATCATCACTATTTAACCATGCCGATCTTTCATAAATTTTTCCTTATGCACAACTGTCCTTCCAATAGGTTTAACCCTGACTTATGTGATATTTTGATTGTTCTCCCTTTCCGGTGTCCCATAACACTGGAATTTCTTACAGAAGGGCCCGCACCCCTTGCAAGATCCATTTGAACTAAGGTATGCGGGTACCCATATTCAAATGTAGAGAACAGTTAAATATCCTACGTTTCAGGGTCAATTACCCTAAGACTATACCATCATCCTAATACCCATATCTAACTTACTCTAGCACACATATAAATCTCACATGACTTCATAATCAGTCTTACATACTACATCTATCTAGGCTAACCTTGCCTAAACCATGCTCTGATACCAATGTGTAACGGCCCCAGTTTCTAATAGACAAGATTAGGTCTACAACACCATTTACCTCCAATATTCTTAAAATAAGAAAATTTTGACAGCATCATCCTTAATATTTCCTTCATTTCTCACTTACAATAATCCAGATTTCGGCTCCAAGGCCTACTTATTATCACCAAGAATTTCGGCACACCCGGCCTACTTATCATGACACAATACACTAAACCTCAACCACAAACATATATCATAACTTGATTTCCTCCATTGCAAGCATAATCTTTTCATCTAACATTATAAGAGTTAACTTCTCAACAAAATAGCATCTCCACACATGGCCATCATTCTCAGTTCAAGAACATACATATACAAGGAATTCATAATCCGGAATATTGTAACATACAAGTCCATGGTCTCAAATACTAGAAAGACAAATATACCTTGAGTACATTCTAACATGTTTTTCACAAAGACTTCAATAGAGTCCATACATACACATTTAAGATACAAGACAAAACCAAAATGATACTACAACATATTATGCCATCCATAACTCAACCTTTCCATTTAGAGAGGTCCCTTACCCTTATCCAAACCTGAAAAGATGGAAAGAAAATAAAATGAGCTCGACAGCTCAATGAGTAAACCATGCCATAGGGTATTGATATAATAATTTCATAAGATAAACAGTTTAGGAGAGGTAAATTACAATGAGTCCCATAAACAACAATTCGTTGAAGCTACCTTACTTGTTCCAAGTTCCATACATATGTGGTCTAAGTGACTCCACTATCAAAAGTTGCATTTAACTATATCATGACACAAAGGATATAATTGTATGAATATGTATGAAATTCTCGTGGATGAGTCCACTCACATCAACTCGGCTCGTTGTACACATAAAGTGACATTCTAGTTTAACACAAGCATTATCCATCATGAATGCAACTTGACAGTTCACATTTACATGCCATTCAATTTAAATGCAATCCCCCCGTCTTCCACCTCCTACCGGCTCCCGCACGGCCCCTTCCTCCTTATATAAAGATAATTCATATAAAACATATATATTTCCCCGTCTTCCCCCCTCCTACCGGCTCCCGCACGGCCCTTCCTCCTTTTATAAATATATTCATAAGTATATGTCAAATCCCCGTCTTCCCCCCTCCTACCGGCTCCCGCACGGCCCCTTCCTCCTTATATAATGCATCATGCAAGTTTAAGTTATAATATGCATAACAAGCACTATTGAACTACTTACACGTCATGCCCAAAAATGATGTGCAACAATATAAAAGAAGACATATGCTTGGGGGTTACCCAATATCATAGTAACATCATAACACGCCACATTTACTTGCATGAATATATATGTCTTAACCCCATATATTTGCCAATATTTAACACAATGCCATATTGTACGGAGGGGTCTTCCCCCCGTGCACTTTGGTGAACATGAAGTATGATTCAAGTTAAACGATCGGTATTTATGGAGTGCTACTAATACAAATCCTATACCTCACATAAAGCATCATACCATTCTATTTATGAAGAGCTAAGATTATGCTATGCACACACAAATTGGTTATCATGATATTGGTCAAGAAAAACAGCGAATTAAAGTGTTAACTTGGTTCATTTAGGCGAAATTTGTATGCTAGAGTATGTATGCTACACATGCATTACACATCCATATGATATAGAGGCACAACTATTATGTAATATTCATTAGATCTCATTTAACCCAATATAACTATCAAAACAGCGAATTTAAAATGCTAACTCACCTCATTTAAGTTGAATTAGTAATCTAAAACATTTATATCCCACATGCATTTCATCACAACATGTCATAGATGCACAATAACTAGGTAATACCCACAAATTTTCATCTAGTGTAAGGATGTCACAAAAACAGTAATTACTACCCTTGTGGGTCACCTACACAAACTCAAAGTTTAAATTTTCTAATCTTGATAGAAGAGATAACCTTAAAAAGTTTAGGTTTACTCACAATGGTACCAAGCTCTGAAACAGAGAGTTGGACGACGAGATAATGTTGCTTGAATGTGCTAGAACTTTTTCCCGACTCGCCAAGGACCTCCCCCTCCAAGATCAGGTCTCCCCTCCTCAGAATTGCCGCAGAAACCCTCTCTTTGCCGCGGTTCTGCGGCAAAGTAGCAGCGCCCCACGTGCTACTGCGGCTCTGCTTGCTGTGCGCCTGTGTCACTGCCTTCCCTCTCGTGGATTCTTGCTTCAGAGTTTAGAGGAGTAGGAATACGGGCTAAAGAGGGTATCCTAGTTTCTAACCTTCAATTTCTAGAGATGAGATGAAATGGAGGATGTAGGGCTTCAATTTCTTCACAAATGAGAGGGAAAATTTCAGGATTTGGGAGAAGAATTCTGCAGAATTTTTGGGTGAGGAAGATGAAGAGGCAAGCTTGAAGTCAATCCTTGGGATTGCAAGTAATTAGGTGGGGTTCTCCCATGTTGCCATTTGGCCAAGACCCCCTCTCAAGATGCCACATGGAAACCCCAATCTCAAAAAGATCTTAGCCCTTAATTTTCCCCCCTTGCATGCATACCTACCACTAAAAGGATATTAGGGTAAGCTTGGTGACTAAGGGGATATGAAGGATTAGGTTAAAATTTTTATGTCCTATCTCCCCCTTACTAGGTCACTAGTTGGCTCCATAATATGTATACATAAGCCTTCATGCTAATCATTTTTAGTCACCAAAATCAAATAGTTAATAAAAACTTTGAAAAGGAAAGTGGGTCTATTAATTAAGTTCAATTTGTTGACATAGAAATATGGAGGGTGACTACTTCTATATAATGCCTTAAACAAAATTCTTAATATTTAAGGTGAGGAGAAATTAGGTAAAATAAAATTTTGGTTGTTACAATAAGAGTAACTAAAGATGTACTTGGTGAGTCACGGGGTGGTGCTCACCATGTAAGGACACATCATGGTGGAATGAAGAGGTAAAAGCTGCTATTAAGATCAAACAAAACTCGTAGAGAGATTTGAAGAAAAATTGTGATGGAGTGAGTTTTGAAAGGTATACGCTAGCTAAGAAGAAGCTAAGAAAGCTGATCAAAATGCAAAAGCTAAAGTGTATAAAAAAGTATATGAGAAGTTGGACACCAAAGAGGTTGAAAAGGATATATATAGAATTGCTCGAATAAAGAAGAGAAAGACTAGAGACTTATGTACTGTGACGTGTATCAAAGATGAGGATCAGAAGGTTTTAGTTCGAGATGAAGAAATCAAAGAAAGATGGAGAGAGTATTTTGACAAATTGTTCAATGGTAATTCTACTTAAGACTTGGATGACCTTACCATTCAGTATTAGGATATGAACCATAGTTATATGCGCAGAATTAGCGAATCTGAAGTTAAAGAGGCCTTAAAGAGGATAAGGTCAAGGAAAACTGTTGGCCCGGATGGAATTCCTATTGAGGTATGGAGATGCTTAGGAGATGTGGGCGTGAGATGGCTGATAAGCCTCTTTAACAAGATCTGGAAAACTAAAAAGATGCCCAATTAGTGGAGGAAGAGTACCTTAGTACCTCTCTATTAGAACAAGGATGATATTCAGAGTTGTTCAAACTATCGTGGAATAAAACTTATGTGTCACACCATAAAGCTTTGGGAAAGGATAATTGAACACAGGTTAACACAAAATGTTACAGAATCAGTTTGGGTTTATATCGGGGCGATCGACGACAGAGGCTATTCATTTGCTTTGTCAACTTATAGAGCGATTTCGAGAGAGGGAGAGAAATTTGCATATGGTCTTTATTAATTTAAAAAAAGCTTATGATATGGTGCGAAGAGAAGTATTATGTCGACATTGATAAAAAGGGAGTCCCCATCAAATATATTGACATTATCAAGGATATGTTCGATGGAGTAGTGACAAATGTCAGAACTTGTGGAAGCATAACAAGTGATTTTTCTATCACAATTGGATTATATCAAGGATCTGCATTGAGTCCATTCTTATTTGCCATAGTGATGGATGAGCTTACTAGAGCTATTCAGGATGAGATACCATGGTGTATACTATTTGCTAATAATATTGTCCTAGTCGATGAGGCGAGAGCTAGGATAAATGCCAAATTGGAGTTATGAAGGCAAAATTTAGAATCTCGAGGTTTTAGATTAAGTAGGGTCAAAACAGAGTATATAAAGTGTGAATTCAGTAAACAGAGAATCCGAGATTATAGTATTGTGAGATTAGATAGACAAGAAATACGGATGAGCAGTCATTTTAAGTACTTGGGTTATATTATCCAAAAGGATAGGGAGATCGATAGTGATGTCAACCATAGGATCCAAGCTGGCTGGTTGAAATGGAGGAGCGCAACAGGAGTTTTATGTGATCGTAACATTCCGTTATGGTTGAAGGGAAAGTTTTATCGGACTGCTATTAGGCCAGATTTGTTATATGGCATAGAATGTTGGGCTATAAAGAGTATCATACCCATAAGATGAGTGTAGCAGAGATGCGCATGCTTCATTGGATGTGTGATAACACACAGAGAGATAAGGTGAGAAATAAGAATATTCGTACTAAGATAGGTGTAGCCTCTATAAAAGAGAAGATGAGAGAAAATCGCCTACGATGGTTTGGTCATGTGCGACGTAGACCTACAGATGCGCCAGTCCAGCGAGTAGAGCGTATCAATTTAGGGCAAGCTAAAAGAGTACAGGGGAGACCGAAGAAAACATGGATGGAGGTAATACGACAAGATATAGAGGCTAAAGGTCTTAGTGAAGGCATATTGCTCGATAGGAATGAGTGGAGAAAGCTGATCCATGTGCCCGATCTGGCGTAATTCTCTTTTGGTTCATGTAACCTACCCCAAATACTTGGGACAAATGGCTTAATTATGGTTGTTGTGGTTGTTATTGTTGTGTTGTAAGTGAGTTTGTGTTAAATAAACTGAAAACTAGTTGGATTCGATTTCTTTTGGTTAGAAAAATTTTGAATTTATATTGCATGCGTAAGTGATAACAAGAGAAGTAATAGGGTATAATGATTAAGGTTAACACCGTGCTAAATTGGATGTGACTCGATGAGTGTGGGTGTGTGCGTATTGTTGGAAAATGAAGAACTTCATGTGTACTTTAAGCTGAATTGAGGCATGATCCGCTGATAGAATCACACGGATAATGGTTGGAGTGTGTTCTCCTTCCATTGGGGATGAACGTGATATATTCACATGTTCAATTCTGTTTTTGAATGAATGAGATATTCAAATAAAAAACTAGCCTAATTCAGTAAGCAAAAGGGGACTAAAAGAAGCTAAAATCATTTAGCCCCACATTGCATATGTGTGAAAAGTTGAGAGGTCCAAATATGAAAAAATGGGAACAGTAGGTGTGCTCTTTGGGTACTTGAAGTTTTCGCGCACGTTGGGAGGAACCATGCTTATACGCGCACGTCGCCGCCGCCCTGACGCGGCACCGGTGGAGTGCAGGCTGCGCGAATACAAAAAAGATCAGAATCTCTCTATGAAATTTGTCTTCGTTTCGTTATATGCGAACCTCACTTCATATATTGTATTATCGAACTAACGTTCTTTTTACAGGAGTTATGCTAGAATATTTATTTATTTAAATATTACTGTGAATATATTTAATTATATATTGAGACTGAGTAATTCCAGTCTAATTGGTGTTTAACTAAGGAAAGGAATTGAAAGATTGTTCTATTATTACGAAATGTTCTATTGAACGGAAAACCTCTCACCTGATATTTACCGACCTAACCAATTAGATCAGTTACATTGATTAGTTGTCAGATCTAACATTCTTAAGACAATTAAGATTGAAGTTAATTATACTCTGCTTGAATTGCAGAAGATGTCTGAAACTAATCAAGATTTTCCAATAAGGTACCGAACATGCAAATTCAGATAGTGGTGTTTGCTCCACTTCCTAACCCAAAGTCGGAGAAGGCAGAAAAATTTGATGGCACAGAATTCAAGAGGTGGTAACATAAAATGCTCTTCTACCTGACCACTCTGCATCAGGCCAAATTCCTGCAAGAAGATCTACCAGAACCTAGAACTGATCGGGACTCCGTCCTTGCAGTTGATGAATGGACACAATGTGACTTTCTTTGCTGAAATTATATTTTAAATAGACTGGATGACTCTGTTTACAATGTCTTCAGTCATATCCAACGAAAAATAGTTATGTGCAAGTCTCGACAAAAAGTACAAGACCGAGGATGTCGGTACTAAGAAGTTCGTCGTGGGACGATTTCTGCAGTACAAGATGATAGATAGTAAGACTGTAATTAGTCAGGTGTAAGAGTTTCAACTTATCTTGCACGAGATAGAGGCTGAAGATATGATTCTATCAGAAATTTTTCAGGTTGCTACTATCGTGAAAAAATTAACACCTGTGTGGAGAGATTTCAAGAACTATCTAAATCACAAGCGCAAGGAGCTGAAGTTAAAAGATCTCATTGTGAGCTTAGAATTGAGGAGGATAACTGAAAATCTGAGAAAAGGAGCAACAAGAACTCATATGAAGCCAAAGCCAATGTGATTGAAGACTCAAAAGGGAAAACGTCTACTTTCAAAGGCAAAGCAGAAGAAGACTTCCCCAGGGTACAATAGTAAGGATCAAGAAGACAAGTACAAGCGCTTCAAGAAAACTTGCTATATCTGCAACAAGGAGGGACACAAGACGAATGAATGTCGCAGTCGTTCTAAAAAGAACAAGAAAGACCAGTCACAGGAAAACCTGACCAACCATACCTCGCCAAGCTTGTCAGCTGTTGTGTCAGAAGTGAATCTGACAAACAACAAGGATTGGTAGGTAGACACAGGGGCTACTCGGCACATCTGTTCAAAGAAAATACTATTCACTAAATATCAAAAAGTGGAGCATGATGAGCAACTGTTCATGAGTAACTCAGCTGTCTCCAAGGTTGAAGGAAAGAGAAATGCCATACTGAAGCAGACATCTGGGAAGGAACTCACTCTGAACGATGTGCTGCATGTTCAGATATCCGTAAGAATCTGATCTCTGGTTCAATTCTTAGTAAGAAAGATTTTAGAATGGTTTCCGATCTAATAAATTTGTACTTACTAATGGTGGAGTGTATGTAGAAAAGGATTATCTTGTTGATGGCCTTTTAAGGCCAATGTTCTAGTTGTGGACAACAAAGTCCGTGTATCTGTACCCGAAGCTCATAAATAAAGAAAAATCTTATATTTATTTTCTTGAGTCTCCCATTTTATAGCATGCTAGATTAGGGCATGTAAATTACAAATCTTTATAGAACTTCTCTAATCTAAGATATATTCCTAAACTTAACTTGAAAGAAATTCGCAAGTGTGAGATATGTGTTGAAGTCAAGTTCGCGAAAAACTCATTTCACTCAATTATCAAAATACAGAACCTTTAGGGTTAATTCATAGTGATGTGTGATTTGAAGTTTGCGCCAACAAGAGGCATGAAAAAGTATTTTATTATTTTTATTGATGACTGTAAAAGATACAATTATGTGTATCTTCTTAACAATAAGGATGAGGTAATGAGTATGTTTATAACATATAAAATTGAGCTTGAGAATCAACTTAACAAAAATATAAAGATTCTAAAATTTGATTGAGGCGGAGAATATGAATCAAATAAATTCAGTGAATTATGTGCTAAATTTGATATAATCTATCAAATTACAGCACCACATACTCCTCAGCAGAATGTGATTGCTGAACGAAACAATAGAACTTTGAAAGAGATAGTTAATTCATGCTCGTAAGTTCTGGAGCACTACAAAACTTGTGGGAAAAGCTTTGTTAACAACAAATTATATTCTAAACAGAGTACCCCACAAGAAACTTGGTCTTATACCTGGCATGATAGGGAACCTTCTATCCATTACGTCAAAATATGGGGGTGCCTTGCAAATGTACTGGTATCACTACCTAAAAGACTAAATTGGGAGCAAAGACAATGGACTGCATTTTCATAAGGTATTCCTTGAATAGCAGTGCCTATACATTTCTGGCTCACAAATCAGAAATAATCGATATTCATGTAAATATGATTATCGAATCCAGAGATGTGTTCTTTAAAGATATCTTTCCATATAAACAAGAAAAAGAAAAGACTTCTGGGAAAAACACATGAAATAGCGTTCAGGGACAAAGGACCCAATGAACTAACAGTTAATGCGGAAGTTGAACCAAGAAGAAGTCAGAGCTCAAGACTCAAAATCTTTTGGTTCAGACTTCATAGCATATGCGATTGAAAGCGTGCCTCAAACATTTAAAGAAGTTATGTCTACCCTAGAAGCACAAATATGAAAATAAGTTATAAATAGCGAAACAGGATCCATCTTAAGCAACCATATTTGAAAATTGACAAACTTGCCTCCTAGCAGTAACCCAATCAGGAGTAAGTGAATTTTCAAAAGAAAATTAAGACCTGATGGATCTATCGATAAATACAAGGTTAGGTTAGTAGTCATGGGTTATCGACAAAAAGAAAGACTTGACTATTTCGATACTTATTCGCCAATAACAAGAGTAACATCCATTCAGTTGTTAATTGCGATTGCAATATTACACAATTTAAATATCCATCAAATGGATGTCAAGACTGCATTCTTAAATGGTGAATTAAATGAAGAAATATATATGGAGCAACCTGAAGGATTTATAGTCAAGGGTCAAGAACACAAAGTGTGTAAATTGATCAAATCCTTACACGATTTAAAACAGGCTTCAAAATAATGGCATGAGAAATTAGATAATGGCATGAGAAAATATGAATTCACTATCAAGAAATGTGATAAGTGTGTTTACACTAAGTCAGTTAGAAATGCATGTATTATTGTTTGTCTTTATGTAGAAAACATGTTGATACTTGAGACTAATATTGAAGTTATTAAGTCTACAAAATGATGTTATCCAATAATTTTGACATGAAGGGTATGGGCGATACTGATGTAATTTTAAAAATTAAAATCACAAAAATATCAGATAAAATCAGTCTATCTCAATCTCATTACGTGGATAAGATGATAGAAAGATTCAAGAAACTTGGGATAAAAGAGAATACGAATCATTTTCTCCCACACATCTACCTTCACAAGAATGCAGGAACTGAAACACGATAGTTGGAGTATTCTCAAATTATCGAAAGTATAATATATTTAATGAATTGCCCTAGACTCGATATTGCATACGCTGTAAGCAAATTAAGCAGATACACTAGTAACCCTAGTGATGATCATTGAATTGCTCTACTGTGAGTAGTAGGCTACGTATCTAAAACTAGGGAATATGCCTTGAGATATGAAAAATATCCACTTGTACTTGAAAGGTACAATGATGCTAATTGGATTGCAGATTCTGAGGAATCAAAATCAATTAGTGGATACGTATTTACTCTTTGAGGTGCAGCGGTATCTTGAAAATCTTTCAAATAAACATGCATTGCCCGTTCCACAATAGAATCGGAATTTATAGTCTTGGATAAGACTAGAGAAGAATCAGAATGGCTTCGATAATTTTTAAAAGATATACTATCGTCGCATAATCCAGTGCCTGCCATATGTATTCACCGCGATAATCAAGCAGCGATATCTAAGACATAAAACTTTGTATACAACGGCAAGTTTAGACACATTCATCGTAGACATAATACCGTGAAGCAGTTGCTCTCAAACGAAATTATCTCTATTGACTTCGTATAATCAAAGAATAATCTGGCAAATTCGTTTACTAAAACTTTAAGTGAAGAGTGTATAAACTGTGCATTGAGGGGAATGGGACTAAAAATCTAACCTTACCAAGTAAGCTTAATGAAAATCTCACTTAGCGACTTGAGATCCTATGGACTAAGTTCAAGAGAAAAAACCAGTAATGATTGACTCTGTGAGTAAGCACCTTGGAGCTTGACTCCAACCTATTCCTATGGTGCATTCAAGTGCTTTCTGTTGGCCTAAAGGCCCATCACCCTAGTTTTGATGATGATTAATGCATGTAGTTATAGTACCAATGATTTGTGTTTAATAAGTTTCAGATTTTCTATCAAGATTTTAGTCGGTGCTTAGCTTCAACAAAAGATTCGAAGTCAAGTTTTGAAACTAGCTTGTGTTAATTCAAGAGCTCGCGCATCGAGATCGCATCAAGTAGTCAAAGAGGAGTCTAACTCGTTGAATCAATTTTGGACCAAGTGAAGATGAAGAAGAAGATTTTCAAGAGAAGATTTTCAAGACTTGTGTCGTGTTGTAAGTGTTTAAGATTTTATTTTTAGATAAAATATAAAGGACAGATTAGTTGTGAATTATTCAAGCTCAAATACATATACACAAAATATTTCAAAATATTTCAAGTTAAATAGTTTAGTTTTTAGAAAATACATGTTTTGATTTTGAACTTCAGATTATACATCTTTGATTTCATGAATAGATTTTATCAAAACAAGTTTACATGGTTTATATGTGTTTTTAATTTCATCCATACACATTGATGGTTTATAATGTTTAGAAAATTTTAGTTTGATTTTTCTACTTCATGGTTTAAGTTTTATTCAAATCAAAACTTATTTTGTGCTTATTGTCAAAAACATAGATATTTTATTTTATATGTATATTGGATTATATCCATATGCACTATACTTCAAAAGTGTTTTAATATCTTATTTTTGTATTTGGACAAGTTTTGGAAAAATCAATTTTTCATTTAAAAGTTTGATTTTGAAAAATACCAATTTTTGTTTAAAACTTAATTTCTATATCGCAAAAATAATTCAACATGTTTGTAATATGTGATTGTTGATTAAACATATTTGTACTTCAAAATATTTCAATGAACTTAATTTTGTGGATTTTTATGGGATTTAAATAAAATTTTAGGGTTTTAAAAGATCAAGTTTCAAATCCTCAAAACCCGGACCTGGGCTTCTGGCGGTCGACCGATCGGTCGACCAAGCCAGAGGTCGGTTAACCGAGCAATCGGCCGATGTGCACATAGCCCTGGCTTGAGGGTCGGTCGACTGGATGGTCGACCGATCCAGAGAGCTTGCTCTCTGGATCTGGCCCGGTCGACCGGCCAGAGAGCAGTGCTCTCTGGTTCTTACCTCGGTCGACCGAATGGTTGACCGACAGTCAAGACTTGGATGTGGACGACCGGGCGATCGAGCGATCGAGCGGCAACCCTAACGGTCTGAAAAATGACCGTTAGCCGGTCGACTGGCCGGTCTACCGATAGGCTATCTGGCCCCCCAACGGCAAGTATTCTGCTGCCTTATAAAATGGGTGTTTTCGTCACATTTTGGGTAAGATTTTAGGTTGTTTCAAGAGCTCTTTCACTGAGTTTCTAAGCAAGTTTTAGAGCTTCATTTTCATATCCAAAAGAGAGTTTTCAAGAGTTAATCTCTTGTGTTTTCAAAAAAGTTTTTTGAGATTTTCCACCTCCACATCTATCTAGTTTTCTCACACAAGCTTGAGCTTTTCATTGTTATATTCATCCTACAGGATACTTGTTGTGAGAGTTATTGTTATGATCAAGAGAAGTGATCACAAGTGTTACACTCCTTTGTATTGAAAAGTTGTAGAGGTGCGGCCTCGACAAGCTAGTATGCTTGCGTGTGCTATTCTTGCGAGAACAAATGAAGGACTTGCAGATCCAAGAGCTCTTGAGAGAGCTCGCTGTAAGTGTTGCAGTACCGAGTGATTTTGCGGGATCGATTCTAGTGAAAATCATTCATAGTGTTAAAGGCGGGGACGTAGAGCAAGTGTGCTCAAATCTCGAAGTAATTCTCTCGTGTTACGATTGCTCATCTCTCTCTCTCTCTCACTTGTATTTATATCTTGCATACTATTATTGTTTGTATCTTTTACATGCTTGATATTCCCTTGTGCTAAATTAATGTATATACTTGGGTTGTTTGTTTGCTCACACTTGTATTCAACCAAGAGAGTCATAGTTGCACCACAACTCTTAATTTAGAGGAATCTTGAGGAGATAGTTCAGAGCCCTTCATCAGGAATTCGGCTACATTCTTGTTTATACTTTGTATGTGCATAATAACTTTAGTTTGCATAATTAGTTTTAATTTCGCATTAGTTTTGCATTTGATTAGCTTGTCACCTATTCACCCCCTCCAGGTGTACTTACAATTGGTATCAAAACTTGGTGCTCTTGACTTGAGTCTGTTTACACTTAAAAAAGACAAGATTCTTATTGGTCCGAACAATGTCTAAACTTGTTGACATTTACAAAAGACAAGTGACAGACGAGCTGAAGACCAGTTTTCACCCATCTCCGAGGGACAAGGAAGCAACTTGGACTCCACTGATCCAGCAAGCAGACAGTGAACCCGGATTGTTTCTAAACAGACCTCAGCAGGTCTAAGGTGCTAGCACTTAGCATCGCATGAGCCCAAAGGGATAGCCTCGCTTGAGAGGTTAATATCACTCGACTTCGCCTCGAAGCCATCCAAACCCTCGCCAGGAAGCTAACTCGCAACTTCGCCACAGAGGACTTCCAGCTCCGCCAAAGGGTTTCTTTCGGACTTCGCCAGAAGCTGCCTCTAGCTCCGCTACGAGCTCAATGCGGGCAGCTCCGCCATTGGTCTGCTATGGTCAACCATTGACTAATCAAATCTCCGGATAAGATCGGATCCAATCAGATCAAATCCAATTAAGATCAAATCAGAGATCAAATTTGGCAGTTGATTGCCACAATCTCTTGACTCTCTTAAAACGAGTAAGAAGATCAGGGAAAATCCTCCAACGATATGGAAAGGATCAAAAAGATCAACCGACCTACCAATTCTAGCTTCACAGAAGCTGATCTTAGCTTCGCAGCAAGGCTACTTTTCGGATTCAAACAGATTCGATTCAATCTGTTTCTATATTTTCAAGGGACGATTATACCCTGCTCTCCCTATAAATAGCCCATCAGGGGTACAAGGGAGAGGGCGGATTTTCTGAGAAGACTCCACAAGCAGAGACTTCTTCAAAAAGCACCGTGTGCTCTCGAATTCAGAGATCTTTTAGAGAATTGCTTTCTCTATCCAGGGTGTTGATACCCTAACGTCGTCCTTCCTCTCAAGGAATCTCCGGAACCAGGCGAGAAGGAATTCTTAATTGAAGGCGATTTTGAGAAGCAGCAAGAGGGTTCTACCAACCTTCTATTCTCTGATTCCCCGAACCAGGCGAGAAGGGAATCTCATCGCTCGCATCGTCAAAGGGACAAAGTGGTCGCGCGCTGACCAGACTCCTTTCGGCACACTTCTCCAGAATCTCTGAGGAGATCTACTTGTAATCTTTTTAAGAATACTTGTAATTTAGCTCCTCAACTTTTTATTGTAAGTTTTTCCCCTTTGCAAATACAATGGAAAACAAGATGGCGACTCCGCTGGGGAACTCATTCTCCACTGCCGAGAATCAAGTGTCGCAATGCGACGAACAGACCTTCGGGTCTAATTCTGAATTCAGAAAAGCCGGTGCAGCCAGAGCTTCTCTGGCTAAATCTTCAAGGAAAGTCTCTGCGGAGACAGAAAAGGTTCTCTGCGAACCTACTGCGGTTATTTGGCGCAACAAGGAAGCACGTCCGCAGTCTGATTCCTTTGCTTGTGAGAACTTGGTGGTTCAGTTCGATCAAGGAAGATTTGAAGAAGTCCTCTCTGGGGGTGGCCCAATGCTTCGAGCACGGAAGCATAGGAAGTTTCCACGACCAAGGTTTCAAAGCAGAAACCGGAAGCAGAATTCTGCCAACACCCCTCAGCCCCGCGTGTGGCTAATCAGGTTCCTTGCGAACCTAAGTCTCCTCTGCCAAGGCGGGTATGGAAGCCTAAACAGAAGTCTCCAACCGAAGCTTCAGGCGTAGCTACGCCTAAACCGCGCCTCTCTCGCGAAGAAAAAGGCAAGATGCCTGTCTGCTCCAATCATAAAGTCAAGACGGCAATCATACCGTCGCCCAATTCAAGAGCAGCAATGCCTTGTGCCAGCATCGTTCTTATGAGCGAAGCTACTGTACCACAGCATACTCACTGCGTCCATGGCCGCGAAGCTAGGGCCAGAGTGTTATCTTAGGCAAATCCCCTTCGCAACAGCATAGCGGGTAAAGCACCACAGCGTGCTACACTCTCCAGTTCGTCAAACATTAAGCTCGCACCTGTTGGCGAAGCTAGAACTGAAGTACTATTCAGTGCTAATCCCTTCCGCAGGGATAAGAGGAACGGAATATCATCCTATGTACGCTCTAGAAAGGTCTCTCCACAGGATTATGTAGGCTCCCATGGGCCTGACTTGCGGGAATTCTCGGCGAACAAGCGGAAGTCGGTGTCTTTCCAAACTACTTCCCCCTGTTGTCAACAAAGGGGATGCCAGCTGGTGACAATCCATTCAGCTCGTTGCCGGTCACGACGAATCCTCGCCACTCCTCCATGTCGGCAATCAGTCTTTGATCGGCTGTCTGTGCATCTCCCTATGAAGCATCGCAGAAGGAGCACCTCACGAGATCCAGCCTCCGCATCCGTCAACATGACTGGGAGAGGACGAGAGTTACGCGGAGGAAGTCAAACATCTGATGACACCCGCGGCTTCCCAGATTCAGACTACAGCCCAGGCTTAGGCGAAGTCTTGGTGCATGAAGAAGGTGTCTTCCGAAACACCAGATCCAGGGTGGCGATACCCTACAGTTACGAGCAGCCTTCTTCCTCGACGGCCCTAGCCTCGTCACAGCCCAGGAGATCACTCCAATCATCGGACGAAGAAGATGAAGATAGTGGGTACGCCTCTTCGGCGATAGTTAGCTCGGTACGAAGAGACAGAGCATCAGTCAATATGGCTGATAACGTCAACGACGACCTTCGTCGGCGCCTGGAAGCTCAGGAGCAAACTTCCAGAACCCAGCAAGAAGCCTTCGATAATATTCAGCCGATGCTTGCTCGACTCCTCAGCAATCGGAATGACAACGATGCCGGAGCAATCACGATGAGGATGAACACTTCAGCAATGAGCAGCCAAAGCCGGAGAAATCCAAGGAGGGTTCTTCCTTAGACGCCGAAGTCCTTAAGGGCATCCAAGCTCAAATCGCATCCCTAACTCAGAGGGATGAATTAAAGAAGGTAGGGGCAGTCCGTCCTTATCCGCTGGAGTGGGATTCGGTGCCATATCCACCGAAGTTCAAACCACCAACGTTGCATACCTATGATGGAAAGAGCTCGCCAAATCAGCACATCTACTATTTCTGGTCTCAGACTGGTAATGTTATAAGCAATGACGCCATCATGGCTAGGCTATTCATTGGCACCTTAAAGGGGGTGGCATTTGACTGGTTCTGAAGTCTCCCCCGGGCTCTATCAACTCCTGGATCGACCTGGAAACTCGGTTCCTCTCTCGTTTCTATGAGGACGATACTGAAGTGACCATGGAAAAGCTCCTCTCCACTGTGCAGAGGAAGGGAGAATCTGTCCGTGACTACATTGAACGGTTCAGAAATTTATCCTTGATGTGCCCAGCAGGGATGCCATTACTCATGCTCTTACAGACATGCAGACACAACTTCTTAGACCAAGTGGAAGTTCGCATGGGGGCTGTCAAAGCCCACACTTGGAAGGAATTGGTCGAACAAGCAGAGATAGCCGAGAAGTCGGATAAAAAGTTCGAACCATCCGCCCCTAGAGGCAAGTGGGGGACGAACAACAAAGGACGTAGCGACCTACCGCAATCTTCTCAAGCTAAAGGCAAAGAGACTATGTCTGTGGAGTTATCTGGAGATGTGCAGTCGAAGGCCAAGAAGAGCAGCTTCAACAATCAGGAGCCTAAGTTCCCTCCAAAGCAGTACTCCTTCAAAGACGATCAGGTGGTCACGATATTCCATCTGCTCCACAAAGGGAACAAAATGAAACTGCCAGATGCTCGGCGTCCCAATGAGATAGGGCGCCAAACGACCCTAAATACTGCCTCTACCACAGGATGATCCACCATCCTACTGACAAGTGTTATGTCCTCAAGGACAGAATACAAGCCCTGATCGATGCCGGGGTTCTGACATTGAAGACGGAGCAGAAGAAAGTCACTGCCAATATGGTGACCCTCGAGTTCGGCAAAACTCCAAAGGTCACAGTTCCTGACGAAACTTATCCAGTCCCCGCTCCACGGTTGGACGTCAAGCATCCTCCAGCTACAACTCAAAACAATAAGGGTCTTGTTCCCTAACATTGCAGACAAGAGAAGTCATGTGGATATACCCAGACCTCGTCCAAGACGTGCAGTGGGATTCAAAGAAGCCCAAGTCAAAGAGCAAATCTTGCAATGTCATTTCCATCCTGCCAGACGATGGTAATTTTACATCAGCTTCCCTCAGCGATTCAGAAGGGGAAAAGCTTGCTTGCACGGCGCAAGCCGATGCGCCTCAACAGACGAGCACCCGATCTGGAAAATCATACTTGAGGCAGTATGAAAAGTCTACTGACGAGACACAGCAACAAACGACGTCAGTACAAGTACCAGCATCCACTCCAATCCCAACCAAGGGAAAAGAGAGGCCTAAGGAGGTACGATTCGACCACGTGTTGAAGAAACCACCAGGCCAAGGGTTTGATACGCCCTTTCGGTTTGACATATTGGCTCAACTGGCCAATATCCCAGCTCGTATCACTATACACGAGCTCATTCGCCTCTCAAAAGAAACAAGAGAAGCACTCAGGGATGCGCTAGCCAATTCAGAATCCTTTCTGACATGCATGCCTGAGATTCCTAACGACGACGTTCAGTCTCCTTGCCCAGAATGTCATCATACACAATCCAAGGTGCCCGCTATTACATTCACGGCGAAAGATATGCTTCTCAAAGACAACAAGCACGATCGACCTCTTTACTACACCAGATATATCGGTTCAACGTGCATCGAAAGAATACAAGTCGATCCGGGGTCCGCACTCAGCATCATCCCCAAAAGGCTTCTTTACTTCCTCGGCATACCACTGTACAGGTTGTCCGCAACCACTACTACAATATACGGTTTCAACGCCGGGAGCAGTCGTCCACTGGGAAAAATTCGACTCCGTTGCAGAATCGGGAGCCTGAAGTCAGAAGTGACATGCTATGTCATTGACACTGACACATCATATAACCTACTGCTGGGACGGCCATGGATCCATGCCAACTGGATCGTTCCCTCTACTCTGCACCAATGCTTCAAATATGTTGAAGATGACGCGACAGTACGAACTGTCTTTGCTGAGAAGCAACCGTTCAAAGGGTTGAAAAATTACTTCACTGACGCTCTCTTCTATCAAGAGGCCGGTGAGACACCTAAAGAACCATTGCCGGACGATGATGAAAGTGGCAATGATGCGGATTTAGAATCCGAAGTAGGCATGCCAGCCATTCTGATTGGTGAACCAATTATAGCATGTCTCAACAATTCCCAATGTAATACTCCTTCAGAGGATGAAGGTGAATGGGTAATTAATGATAATATTTCTTTTGATTATCCTGCGAGTGTTGGGTCGGTTTGATCCATTGCAGATGGCTCTCTGCACATGCCCTTACATAAGCCGAGTGCGGCCAGCACACCTATGGAAGCTATAGAAGGGGCCACGCTAGTGATCCCTCCGTTCAAACAAGGTCAGTTACCGATAATCTTCGGTAGAACCCAACCACGGGGACCCACAGCTGCAGATTCAAGTTCAGATTCAGATGCTCCACAATTCTTCCATTACGCGCAGCCGGCGCGCCATATTATGAAGAAAATGGGATACAACTTGAAGCATGGAATGGGCCTGAACTTTGGAAAAGGAAGGCGCAGCTTGATGCGGAACTTTGTGCCTAAAGGGAAGCCTGCAAATTACTATGATAGTACATGCAGGGGGTTGGGATATGTTACACCCACATCGTCAGCAACGGTTCAATTCAAAGACGATGAACCAATTCCATCACATTCAGCCTCCTCCTCCGAGTGGGACTCAGACGTCAGTGTGGGAATGATGTTCGAAAACCTCACTGTTAATATGACTTCAAGCAGTCAAATGGACCCCGCAGAAGCTGTTGATGAGGAACCATGGGCCCAGCATTTGGACCTCTAGTGGGAAAAGCGATTCGAGCTGCGCGAACCACCTACCTAAGATAAGGTGACGCAGGTCAACTTAGGTAGCCAAGATTATCCCAAACCCATCTTTATAAGTGAAAGCCTATCACTTACAGAAAAGGAAGAATTGATAATACTCGTAAAGGAGTATATAGACGTCTTCGCATGGAGCTACGAAGACATGCCCGGACTTGATCCACAAGTAGCCGTGCACCGTCTAAATATCAAACCTGACGTCAAGCCAGTCAAGCAGCAACAACGTCGGTTTCGCCTGAACATCATGGAAGCTGTTGAAGCCGAAGTTCACAAGCTCATAGCATGTGGCTTCATCCGGGAGGAACAACATCCAGATTGGGTAGCTAACATCGTCCCCGTCCTCAAGAAGAACGGAAAAATACGGATCTGCATCGACTACCGTGATCTCAATACGGCCTGTCCCAAAGACGAATTCCCGCTACCCATCACCGACGTCATGATTGACAACACATGCAGATTCGAAAGGATGTCTTTCATGGACGGCTTTTCAGGGTACAACCAGATTAAGATGTATCCTCACGACGAGAAGCATACTTCGTTCCGAACACCATTGGGGGTATACTGCTACACTGTAATGCCCTTCGGACTGAAGAACGCCGGAGCAACCTATCAGCGGCGATGAGCACAATCTTCCGCGATCATCTCTGAAAAACGATGAAGTGCTATATCGACGACATTGCCGTCAAAAGCCGCAACAAGAATGAACATCTTCGCTACCTGAGAACGATGTTCGACATAATGCGGGCTCATCAACTGAAAATGAACCCGACAAAATCCTTCTTGGGAGTGTCAAGTGGCAAGTTCCTTGGGTTTATTGTCACATCAAAAGGGATTCATCTTGACCCAGACAAAGTTAAAGCCATCCAGGGCATGCATCCACCAAGGAACCTCAAAGAGCTTAGGGGCTTGCAAAGCAGGCTGGCTTATATTAGAAGATTCATTGCAAATCTCTCAGGCCGCTGTCAACCATTCACCCGACTCATGAAAAAGGGTGCTTCCTTCGTATGGGATCAAGCTTGCCAGGAAGCTTATGAAGATATCAAGAGGTACCTCACAAAATCTCCAGTCTTTGTGGCCCCTACATCAGGGAAACCATTTTTGCTTTATGTAAAAGCTCTGGACTACTCCCTCGGTACCCTCCTCGCTCAAAAGGACAACAATGGCCACAAGCAGGCTATTATTATCTGAGCAGAACTCTCATAGGAGAGGAATCTCGCTACAATCCTATCGAGAAAGAGTGTTTAGCTCTCATCTTCGCTGTTCAGAAGATACGGCATTATTTGGTCGGGCAGACCATACATGTCATCTCCAGAGTAAACCCATTGCGTCTTCTTATGACGAAGCCAGGATCATTGAATTCAAGATTGGCTAAGTGGGCACTTTTATTGTCTCAATACAACATGATCTTCACCCCTCAGAAGGCGGTTAAAGGCCAGGCCCTTGCAGAGTTCTTGGTTGCTCATCCAGTTCCGGAACATTCAAAACTTCACGAATATATCCCTGATGAAGTCTTCGAGTCTTATGCAACCTCAGAAGAGGAAGTGTGGCAGATGTTCTTCGATGGAGCATCGCGAATGGGCCCTAAAGGCAAGATCATTGCCGGAGTGGGGGTTGTGTTTATCTCCCCACAGAATCATGTCCTTCTCAGAGTATTTTCTCTGACAGAATCATGCTCCAACAATGTAGCAGAATATAATGCTCTACTCATCGGTCTTCAACTCGCCCATGGAATGGGGGTACGCTACCTCGAAGCTTATGGCGATTCAAAACTGATCATCAATCAGGTTAAAGGCGAATACGAAGTCCTCCATGAGGACTTTGTGCCTTATTATCACACGGCCGTTGAATTGGCCAACCTATTTGAAGGTTTCTACATCGGGTACGTGTCTCGATCTCAAAATACCAAGGCAGACGCTCTTACTGCATTAGCTACAACACTAGCCTTGCCAGCCGACACCGAGTATAACCTCACAGTGGTAACTCGACATCTTGTATGCTCCAAGGATATGTTGAGAACCAGAGAGGTCTATAATATCTCAACGGATCTTGAGCCGAGAGATTGGCGATTTCCTCTCATCGACTATGCCTTACATGGTCTGCTGCTAGACGATCCGAAAGAAGCGGCATCTATCAGACGAAGGTCTCTCCGTTTCTACTATGATCTAACCCTGAAGACACTTTATCGTCGTTCATATGACGATGTCCTCCTCCATTGCCTTTCCAATTCAGAGGCACAGGAAGTGCTTAAAGAAGCACACGACGGCACTTGCGGAGCTCATCAGCCAGGTCCAAAGCTTAAAGACAGATTGCATAGGCTTGGATATTATTGGCAAACCATGATAGCCGATGCCATCCAATATGCACGAAGGTGTAAAGCATGCCAAGTTCATGCGGACTTCATACACCAGCCTTCAGAGTGCTCCACCCAATTGCTGCTTCATGGCCATTTGAAGTATGGGGAATCGACGTCGTAGGGCCAATTAGTCCCTCTTCGACGAAAGGTCACCGGTTCATCCTTGCAATAACCGACTACTTTTCAAAGTGGGCGGAGGCTATACCATTAATTGAAGTCAAGACCTCTAATGTGGTTAACTTCATCAAACACCATGTCATCCATCGATTCGGTATCCCTAGGCGGATCATCCACGACAACGGTCCCCAATTCATAAGCCAAATATTCTATCGGTTCTGCGATAAATACCGAATTCAAAATGTGGCTTCAACCGCCTATAATCCTGCCGCCAATGGTTTAGCGGAAGCATTCAACAAGACGATCATCAAGCTACTCAAGAAATTCGTCTCCTCGAACAAGCGAGATTGGGACGAAAAGCTTGGCGAATGTCTTTGGGCCTACCGGACCACGGTTCGAACACCGACAGGTAATACGCCTTTTTCTCTGGTATATGGGTGCGAAGCAGTCATCCCATTGGAAATCCAGACGTCGTCGTTACGAGTCGCTCTAATGACTAAGATCACATCAGAAGACAATGATCGCCTGCGCCTTCAAGAGCTCGAAGCCCTAGATGAGAAGCGACTTCAAGCCCAGCAACATATTGAGCTATATCAAGCTCGAATCTCAAAAGCCTTCAATAAGAAGGTCAAACAGAGGGTCTTCCAGAAAGGCGACCTGGTTTTAGCCGTCAGACGACCGATGATTATGACGCACAAGACCAAAGGCAAATTCCAGCCTAAATAGGAAGGACCGTTTGTGATAGAAACAGTCTATTCAAACGGAACATACCGCCTTATGACTTCAGATGGCGACTTACTCATGATGCCGATCAATGGCAAGTTCTTAAAGAAGTATTATCCTTAATCAAGGATCCTTCTCATGATCAAGTTAACATTACACCTCTGATCAAGATCTTCGTGTCCAAAGTACACACAAAGAGAGCCTTTCTCTTCCTCAAGCGAGATAATACAACCGTAAACCAGTAGGAACCTGGTCACGCACTGGCTGTCCCGAAGGAGAATCGAGGTTATGCATATATTAACCAGATAATCCGACATCCTTAACGATTAAGGATAGAGGAAAATGTTGGCTTGTAAGCCCAACATAAGTCCTCGACAACTCATCATGCTGAGGGGAATAGCATGGCTAGCCCAACCCAAATGGTAGTTGGTAAAGGCATATCAAACCCGTTGACAGCTGGGGATTTGCTAAAAATCCTAAGGGACCAGTTCCCATTTGATTCCCTCTCCAAAATCACTTACCAATTCTCATCCATAGAATGGTAAGACCATGTATGCATTCCGCTGTTACGTTAACATTAAACCTATGACAGCAATTCCCTCGTTTCTCCCTGTGAGAACGAGACCTCCAAAATCACTTACCAATTCTCATCCATAGAATGGTAAGACCACATATACATTTCGCTGTTACGTTAACATTAAACCTATGACAGTGATTCTCTCGTTTCTCCTTGTGAAAGCGAGACTTTTTCCAAATTTCATTCCAACCCTGAGCTTGGTGGCGTCTCAATCGGTTATGTCATTGCGACCTCTGAACCAGCGGACAGCCAAGTCTCAATTTCGAGCTTGTCGACATTTACAAAAGACAAGTCTTAACTCCGAGCCCTGTTGACATTTACAAAAGACAGGTCTCGATACTTGTTGACATCTACAAAAGACAAGTATCACCAACCTTGAGCTTGGTGGCGTCTCATTCGGTTATGTCATTGCGACCTCTGAACCAGCAGACAGCCAAGTCTCAATTTCGAGCTTGTCGACATTTACAAAAGACAAGTCTCAACCCCGAGCCCTATTGACATTTACAAAAGACAGGTCTCGATACTTGTTGACATTTACAAAAGATAAGTATCACCAACCTTGAGCTTGGTGGCGTCTCATTCGGTTATGTCATTGCGACCTCTGAACCAGCAGACAGCCAAGTCTCAATTTCGAGCTTGTCGACATTTACAAAAGACAAGTCTCAACCCCGAGCCCTGTTGACATTTATAAAAGATAGGTCTCGATACTTGTTGACATTTACAAAAGACAAGTATCACCAACTTTGAAGCTTGGTGGCTCCTCAACCAGTTATGTCATCGTGACCTCTGAACTGACAGACTGCCAAGTCTCAGCATTCAATCCAGCAAAGGACTATTCTCTCGAATGGCACCAATACAATTTGGAATCGACAATTCAGAAAGTGGAACAATTTGAAGATTCGACAGGGAATCAAAACAAAAATTATTATTTTCATTGATTCCAAAAGGATGGGATACATGGAGGCACATATATACAACGACCTACAGTCGTACGTTGTAAGATCTGATCCGCTCTCCAAGGGAAGCCAGCCTCGTCCTCCTGTCATCAGCAGCCTGAGCAAGCGCCTGCGACTTCAGCCCAGCCTCGTCGAAATCCATTGCCTGGGCCAAACGAGCTTCGACTTCCGCCAAAGTTGACCTCTGCGACGATCCCTGCTGCGAGAGTTCGTCACTTTGAGCCTTGAGCTGCTCAAGCCGCGCGGCTTCTTCAAGACGCACCGGTTCAGCCTTGGACAAGAGAAGGTTCCCCTTCCTAATCGTCTCCTGGCCTTCGCAATCCTATCTTCAGCATCAAGAAGAGCGCTGGTGGAGGCGTCGATGGCATTTCAAACCTCTGCTTGCCTTGTTTCCAAAGATTTCAAATCAGAGGAAATAGCCTCGGCGGCTTCTTGAGCGGCAAGACGGGCCTCATGCTTTTGAGCAACAAGGCGCACAAACCGCTCACTAACCAAAGGCTCCAGGTCTGAGAGGCTAAGTCAGCGCCAATCCTCTACGTCCCTCTCAAATTGATCTACCAAGAGTTCCAAGGCAGTGGCCTGGTGGTACCCTTCAAGGTCCCGAATACTTTCAATATTGCGGAAGAGGACTACCTTCAAAGTCGAGAATGGCATAGTCGAACCTTTCAAGACCAGGTCAATGCATCGCCCTAAGCCTTTGTAAAAACTATCGACTATGTCGCCTATAAAATCGTTTTCAACTTCGGCCACCTCTGGTAGACGGGCAACTTCAGAAAAGTCCACCAGCCCGGTCGATACCACCGAGGAAGGAGCAACAGGAACACTAACAGCAGTAAGACAGGCCGTCGGTGATCTTGGCGGAATCTTCATGGAAATCAGTACACTAGCCACCGTGGAGGTAGGACTAGTGACCGTCTCCTGAACAACAGGTTCAACCACCAAGGTTGGAGAAGTAGGGCTGGTAATCACCCTCAGCTCCGCGCTTGAAAAAATTGTCGACACCTCACTCGTTGATATAGTTGGGAGTGAAGGCACCTCCGGGACTGCCGTCCCTTCAACCTCTGGTCCTTCAACTGCCTTAGGCCGATAAGAGGGCAGGTCGCCGTATAGCGCATCCAACACAGTAGCATCCGCCGCGGTCGAAGTGCTCATATCACCCCTAGACTCCCCAGGAAGATCAGCTGGTTCCCTTGAAGCTAATGCACCTTGAGGCCGAACACCTGTAACAAGATTGTGTTTAGACAGGACACAACATGCAATAGAAGCCAAGAGGTCAGGACAGTACCATAAGATGACGTCGCCTCAAACATCTCGACAGCCGCATCAGTCTCCATGGGCTCCATCGGAAAATTCTTGGCAGAATCAGCACGAATGGCCGGCCCGCTTTCGCTTGCCGAGTCTCCCGTAGACCATCCAATAGAGCTTGACGCTACAGGACTTCCTTTGGAAGTCCCAGCGCCCGAAGGACTAATGTCAGCCGCATCACCTCCGGACTCCTCCGGGAGGGTAAAAGAACCAGCCTCAGTTCCATAAGTAAATAGGGGATCATAATGTTCCCCTTGCTCTCCAGCCGCCTCAGCTCCTATAATCAAGAAGAATCGATAATAAGTCATTGGGAACACACAAAAGACCTATTATACGGACGGAGTTGATCTTACCCAGATCCGGAGCAAATTCACCGGTAGTCGGTTCAGCAACCGACGGGTCCGTTATTAACGGGATAGCAGGAGGGAACACTGCTGAGGGTTCGCCCTCTACGACAACCGTAGGAGCCTGGCGATGTGGCTTCTTCGCCAATGACTTCCTACGAGATCTACCCTCCGCTTTCTTTTGAAGTGGACATCAGAATCCTCTTCCTTCACTTCTTCTACACGATGAGGGGGAACGGTCCCCATCACACCAGAGCCAGTCGCAGAAGTCTCAGCCCTTGCTCCCGCTTCGAAGCGAGGACTTCCTGCATCTGAGGCCTCGCTGTCATGAACAGCGACGAATTCCTCTACGCCCGGGACGCAGACCCTTTGCCTTCCCTCTTCTCAGAAGCCTTCCGTTTCAACCGCTGAGAAATTAACTTCACACCAGAGCTGTTGGCCTTGAAATCGAGGGGTGTGGAGTTGGAAGTTGTGTACCACTGGCAGAAGCACAGGGTCATTTGAAGATTGGGACTCTTCAACGGCGTACGCAGCCGCGCCCCAGTACCGCCTGCAGTAAAGAATCGCCAGGCACGGGCCCCGTCAATAAGACTCCCCATGAAGGCCAAATCAGGATTGGGGTTGCCCACATACAGCTGGTCGTACCCAAACTGCCGAGCAAACGGCTGGGGACATAAGGTTCCAAATAGTAGGTATCCCCGCTTCTGTACAATAATTGTGAGGGTCGGATGCTGACCAGCCACTCAAAAACTCCCCGGCTCAGGGAAGACCGCCCTTCCCCCGCATCTCGGAACTCCTCATCGTATCCTGCGCCCCGAATACAGGGGAAAACAGCGGAAGAGATTGTAAACGTCATATCGACGCACCAATTTACGGGCCTCAGCCACGTATTTCTTCAGCCACAAACGTCCTTCGAATCGGCGGAGGAGCGCCATTCGAACACTTTGCGAAGGGTCCTCTCCAGCTCCAATCAGTGAAGAACAATGTAAGGCGAACCACGCCATCAGATAGGTGTAGGGCAGACCTATCCTAGGATTGGGTCCGTCACAAGGCAAAATGGCTCCCTTTCCACTCTTCGTTGCTGGCGGCCTGCAAAAAGCCTCCGTTAATGCACGGAGGCCTCTTTGAATGCAGCACACCATGGCCGGAGAAGACCCAGACGGCGACCATGGACCAAACGAACGGCGGGCAGCAAAACATTCGGATGAACGATGTCACCCGAAGAAGATGGCACTACGCATTTCTTCAGCCAGACGGTTAAGAAACCGGCCAGCAGTGCCTCCTGAGACATAGGCTGACGAGCCCGATGATGGAAGCTCCGAAGGACATCACCCTTCTCATAGGGACCATCGTCTTCAGTTTTGACAAGATCCCTTTGAAGGTGCATCTGCATCCGTTCAAAGATATCCCCATCAGCAACTCCGCAATGTGCTGCTTCAGAAGCATTCCTCATATCGGGAATAAGTAATTCCCCCACCTCTTCAAGCTACAGGAAGTGCCCTTGCTGCCACCATGGATGCCGGAACAAATGTGCAAGTGGCACATTAACTCCCGATAGGTCTCGAATAAGGCAGACTCCTGCTTCTCCAGAAGAGCCACCTCCGCCTCGCACGAAAAGTATTCTTCATAAGGGAGAGACCCGAAAGGCAAAGCAGAGATTTCCCACATCTCATGCAAGGCCATGCCCAACTCGCCGACAGGGGTAAAGAAAGTCCCTGAAGCTGGGCAATATAATTCAAAGATGGCGTAAAAGCACGCCACATTCATCTCAATGCCGTGGCAGGTCGCCCTGACGGCTTCATAGAGGTTCAGCCTCTCCAAATCCTCCTCGAAATGAGCAAGGATGTAGGTAGTCAAATCCACCCACCACGTCTTCGGAGGGTGAATCCAGCCTGGAGTCCTGAAGTCAGTGGCTGGATAGTTCCCATTGACCTTGCAGAATTGGTTGCCAAAGGTCAGCGCCACTGCAGGATTTTCTCCCACTGGGATCTCTCGGGACACATTCCCAGGATGTAGACCCATTATGCAACGAGGAGGCCCCGCTCTTGCATAACGAGGAGATTGAAGCATCAATTTTCCTATGTGGACGGAACCCGTATTTCGGCTCACATCCCATGCCATCTTCCGAGCCTGCGTCACACACTGGAAGGAAGACAAAGAAAAATGTCGTCTGTTGGATGGAAGGTAAAACTTCTCATCACCCAACTGGAAGATCCATTGCCCTTCTCCGGCCTGTAGTTGGTGATCGGGATCTAGTGCGGCATCCCCAAACATGAAGTCGGGCTTCCTATAAGTTCGACGGTCAATATCTTCAAGGGAAGCCGTAGTCAAAATACTCCTCGTGGTGTATTGATCACCACCATGAATAAGCGTGTCTCGAACGATAGAACTCTGCTCACTAAACAGAGAAGCTTGCCCTTGAAATTGCAAGCTGATATTGCCATCAACTCCCCTGGTCATCCCAAATAGGCTGTTTGAAGGACCAGAAGTATAGTGCACTGCAAGAACAAAATGAACTTTGATTAGTTCACCAACCAAGCGAACATGAAGACATAAATTTCACCAAGGCATAATCTCGCCCGGTGAGCAAAGCCAGCAAGGCGATAGCTTCAACAAAGCTTAATCTCGCGGACAAGTCTGCATTTTGCAGAAAATGCCCAAGTATTAACTTCGCTTAAGCAGAAAGTGGTATAACTCTAAGGGCTGACGTCATCAAAAGAGCATTATGGTCAAAAACCATTCTTGACGGCCATGATTGAAGGGACAGACCCATATCCTGTTCCTCAACAGGACGAAGACAGCCCAAGCAATAGCTTCATACGGAAGCTTAGACAAGAACTGTTCAGTTCTTAGTTCCCCGTCCAAGAAAATAAGGGAAATTCAGGGAAACGGATTCCCTAATAAAAAAAGATCATGTTCTATCGTTCTGATAGCCAAATATCGACTTTAAAAGAGAGACGACAGTCTCTAATCAAAAGGGAAAGTCCCTACCGGCAATTGGTCGTTCGATGACCGGAGGAGGAGAGGACCCTCCGCTGCAGAAGTTGTCACTTCTTTCCCGCTCGTCTCTTGGGCGCCATTGAAGAACTATGAAAGTTCTTGAATTC
>JAVJIF010027304.1:0-65137 GCA_038442645.1 Agave tequilana | reverse complement strand
GGAATTCAAAGTTCTAAATAATCTCTGTCTATACCATATCTACCTTTACTCCCGGACTGTCGCCCATCTTTGAGTCTTGTCGTCCTTTGTCGGGAGGAATCTGCCTTTGAGTCATGTCGTCCTTTGTCGGAGAGGAGTCTGCCTTTGAGTCATGTCGTCTTTGTCGGAGAGGAATCTGCCTTTGAGTCATGTCGTCCTTTGTCGGAGAGGAATCTGCCTTTGAGTCATGTCGTCCTTTGTCGGAGAGGAATCATGTCGTCCTTTGTTGGAGAGGAATCTGTCTTTGAGTCACATCGTCCTTGGTCGGGGAGTTTTGAGTGTTGATCCTTGAGTGCTGATCTTTTGTTGGAATGGTGAATTTTGCTGGTGAGGATGCCTCTCTCTCTCTCTCTCTCTCTCTCTCTCTCTTTTTTTTAAACAATCCATTGTTCGAAATTCATCAATCTTAGACGTCCACTTGCAAGGTGATGAATTTGAAAGATTCACCGAACAAGTATCGATTATGTACAAACTATATTATAAATTAATGAGTTCCCAAATGAACCCAAAGTTCAAAATAATAGGTTCTCTACTCAAGAAAGAAACTGTTATCCTCAGATAGAAGCAGAACAGTCAAAGACTTTTGTTCCCAAAAGACTAAAATGGGATGAGATAACCATTCCAGAAGAATTCAAAATAGAGAACCCTCAGACCCCTAGAGACATAGAGAGGACTGAAATCTCAGATATAATAGAAGAGGACGACGGAACAGTATTAATTAGATTCAACTCTGTAAGAGAAAGGCCTTCAACCTCCTTTAGATATGTTGAACCCAGTAGAAATTCATGTTCTGAATATTCACTCCAACAACCCATCAGAGTATTCCATAAATCACCCCTTCCAGAAGTTAAACAAGAAAACTATTCTCCTACGTCATCCCAAATGAGACCAGATTTTACTGGAGAAATCAATATGATTAAAAAACCATTCATTAGTGACAGTTTTAGACTTATGCAAGAATTCCGAGAAGAATCCAAACATTTTAATTGGTTCTCAAAGCTCCATAGGACTTACCAAGAACAATAATAAAAAATTGGTTCATGATATAAAAAAACATGAAATCAATTTTAACTTTGAAATATGATTACAATATTACTTAGTAAAACAAGGCATAGAAGATCCTTACAATCAATCCCAAATTAATGTTCAGACCAGCCTATACAAAAAATGGCAACTGACAGATGGAAACATTGTGACTTCAATACATCCTCCATTACAATCTATCAAGATTCCAACCAATGAGGGAGAAGTAACCGCTTCACCTTTCAAAAGAGGAAAAAGTAATAACGAACCAGTAAACATAGAAGATATTAAAAAGGTATATCATCAAAACAATTATTCAAACCATTGCTACACACCATAGCGCATCAAGTTGATTCCATATCCACAGAGATCAAAGGAATTCAAAAGGAGTCAAAATCTAAATTCTCACTAAGTTATTCAGCCACACATTTCCAGCCAACAAGTCTACTATAGATAATGTCCGACTAATGAACCTATTAGGACAAATAACTCAAGCCTTAGAAAAAAATAATGAAAGCATTCCAAGTACGTCAAAAATAAATACTATAGAAGAACAAGATGATTCAGAATCCGAATCTACAGACAGCTCAGATAATTCATTAGTACAACAAATAAGCCAAATAGAAGACGATATTCAGGAAACAAATCCAAATCAAAAAATTAATCGTATTAATACAAGATATAAGAAAAAACACAATCATATAGAAATAATTGGAAAAACGACTACAATAATGACTGGCGAAAAGGCCAAATTAGGAATTATTACCTAGGCCAACACCTCCAGACATCCAATATGAAGAGAAGGCTATATTCAAATCAAGTTATGATGGCACTCTGTCTACGAATGGAATATAGACGGAAAGAGTGAGTACGAAATACTCAAACATTACAAGAAATAGGTATGGCAGTAACAGCCTATAAAACAAATCGATTACCTGAACAAAATGCTACGGTCTACATAGTCACTGGTTTTACTGGACAACTAAAATATTGGTGGGATAACTCATTAACCCTAGAAGACAAACAAACAATTCTGAACCATGAATAGAAGTAGAAGACGCTCAAGGAACAATTACAAAGAAAAAATGATTCTGCCAGTTTTCTCATAGTTACTATAGCAACACACTTTGTGGGAAATCCTGCTGAAGAATTAGGATCTTTACAAATATCTTACTAATTTAAAATGTCCGACCCTTTCTGACTTCAGATGGTATAGAGATATGTTCCTAACCTATGTATTAAAACGATCAGATTAAACTAAATCATTTTGGAAGGAAAAATTCATAACAGGACTACCCAAGTTTGTTTTCACAGAGAGTTTTTACAAACATAAAAAGGCTATGGGAGTTGACGACGATAATGCTAATTTTAGCACTATTACATATGGTCAACTATTTGCATTGTTAAAAAAGAAGCTCTACAAGCCTGCCAAGAGTTAAAATTTCAAGCCAAGTATGGTAACAAGAGAAAAGAAATGGGCTCCTTCTGTGAAGCATTTGGTATTACAGGGATAAGGGCCCCCTCTATTGAAAAAAGGCGCAATCAAAAGATGAGCCATTACAAGAATTATAAGACAAGAAGACGAGACTATCCTCAAAATCCTAAAACAAGAAAACGTGACTATTCACAAAACATTCAAACGAAAACTACTACCAATAAAATCCAGGCCAATTACTTGCTACAAATGTGGGAAAAACTGGCCACATAGCAAGTAATGCAAATCAAAGAAAAAAAGAAAAAAAATCTGATAATAATAATAAAATTAATGAAATCATAGATAATATGACACACTTAGACTACAATATAAGGAAGAAACTTAAGGAAAGATTCCAAACCATCTCCGAGATCAATGAAATATCCGATGATGATGAATATTATAACTCATCAGCTCTAGCAACTCCGATTGTAAGTGTAAAACAATCAATATGATCAAGGAAAATACTTCCAAACAAGTAATTCAGCGAAAAAAGTCAAAAGAATTAATATTCGACATGATACAACAGATTCTGATTTAAAAACACAAAAAGAGCATCTAGAAAAATTAAGAACTCTAATAGTTAATGAAGAAGAAGAAAAGGATAATTTAACTCAACCTTTCAGCATTTCAAAAACTTTTTGAAACTTATCCAAAATACTACTTTAGGAACCAAACCAAACGACATTCGTAAACTCCAAACAGAAATACAACTCCTAAAAGATGAAATCAGATTCATTAAGGAAAATTTACGACAAATAGAAACAAGAAATCTAGCATATGAAACGCAGATGTGCCTTGTCCAAAGCCAAATTGATTAAAACAAAAGAAAAACCTACTGCATCAGAATTATTGAAGAACGCTTCCCTTTTCCCTGAATGAAATAAATATTTCACCAATTGTCCATCTAACCTTGAATTCATCACCACCATTGAAAAATTCAATTACAAAAAATGGTTCATATTCATAACCCTGACCATCAAGATTCAAAACTAACCCTTACAGCAATGATTGATTCAGGAGCGACCACAGTGTAATTAGGAATGGTATACTTCCAACAAATAATTATGAACCCACAAAAGAAAAATTAATCACAGCAAATGATTCACCTTTAAAGGTATGGAAAATAACAAAATATCAATATGCAATGACAACATTTGTTTCAAACATCAATTCATTGTTATTAAAAATTGAATACCGATATAATATTAGGAATACCATTTTTAACTCAAATTTATCCATTCTGGGTTGATTCAAAAGGATTAGGTACAAAAATCATGGGACAAGAAATCATATTCAGATTTATATCTCCAGTCCAGTCAAAAATTTAAATACCCTACAAAATGATACAATTTATCATAGCATAAACCTGATTCATAGAAAAGAATCATTGCATTCTGCATACATTTCATTCCATTCAAACAACGTCCCCATATAACCCTTGGATTCTTTACCACAGATTCATAATGGACAAAGGAAAGTCTCCAATCCAGAGACAGTCAATCAAAAAGATTATGAAATAAAAATCTCATCTCTTTTAACCTCTCCCATTCAAAGTCACAACAGATTCAAGTCCTTGGTAACTTTCCTCCTCTTCCCTTTGCTGTAACAACTCCAACAAAGACCAAAATACTCCACGGTCCCAATCCGATTCGTCTCCATATTTCATCAAGAAAAATCCTGAGTATTTAATCCTCACCAACTTCACCGAGATTCCTGACTACAAACCACTTTGTTCATTCATAAATAAACTCTCTACCAGCCGGCTGCCAGTGGCTTCCAGATGATCCACTCAAAACCCAAAGATACTATGAACTAGTCCTTATTGACTCTGGTTCAATAGAGCTTTATCATACCATGGATAAGAGCAATCCAGACAGGATCTCTTACTCCAAGTGCGTCATCAAAAAAAATTCGACCAATAGAATGGGCATCTCTCGCTACCACAAAAGAATTCACAGTCAACTACATTCCGAAAGGATATACTTATCATGACTACAGAATGGCCTGGTATCGGGCATTCCTCCTCAGACCCTTCGATCATTCATGGTTCTTCACCTTCCATACCAATTGCCAAGAAGAATTCCAATATGGTTCTATGAATGGTGGCAGTCATACGGGCCTACAACCAATATACTAACACCAACAGCACTCAAAGGCTTCAACAGGTACCTTTTCCAAGCCAAAGGATTGCATACATCAAAACAGTTCAATACTACAAAGAATTCAAAGTACCATGGATTTTCTGCTGGAGCTACCAAATCACTCAACACTACAATGCTACAGACAAATTCCCAATGAGTTTAGTCCGGGAATTCAAAATCAAATGGTGGGACAAGTTCAACCAAAATCTATGCTCAGAATCAACGGTTGGCGAGTTCCTCACCTCAGGTAAAAAATTCCAACATCAAATTCAACAGTCTCTAAGCACGCGGACTCTCCAAAACCCTTTCCAAAAGCTTCAACAACAATTCAAGAAGATTCAGACTCCGAGGATGAATTTCAACAATTTTTAAAATTCCAGGAATTCAAAAAGATGCAAAAGCAAATCGCCAAATCACGAACCAGCTCTACTGCATCCTCTTCACCCATTGATCCAACACTTGACCCAATAGGGGGTCAGGATCCATTTGATATGTAAAAAAAAAAAAAGAAAAGAAAAAAAAAAGAAAAAAAAAAAGAGAGAGAGAGAGAGGCATCCTCACCAGCAAAATTCACCATTCCACAAAAGACAACACTCAGCACTCAGGATCAGCACTCAAAACTCTGACAAAGGACGATGTGACTCAAAGACAGATTCCTCTCCAACAAAGGACGACATGATTCCTCTCCGACAAAGGACGACATGACTCAAAGGCAGATTCCTCTCCGACAAAGGACGACATGACTCAAAAGCAGATCCCTCTCCGACAAAGGACGACATGATTCAAAGGCAGACTCCTCTCCGACAAAGGACGACAGACTCAAAGGCAGATTCCTCCCCGACAAAGGACGACAAGACTCAAAAATGGCTCAAAGGCGGATTCCTCTCCGACAAAGTAAGAAAGACACAAAGCGGATTCCTCCCCGACAAAGTAAGAAAAGACACAAAGCAGATTCCTCCCTGACAAAGTAAGAAAAGACTCAAAGCAAAGAAAAGACAAGATTCCTCACCAACTCATCAAGAGGACTCGACTTCCCCTTATAAAATGGAGGCCTCCTCATCCATTCAAGACAGAGCTGAAAAACAAGAGCGAAAAAAGAACAGAAAAACAGAGCAAATTTACCAGAGTTCCACTTTGTAATCTTCCTTCTCTCCTTAGAATTCAAAGTTGTATTCAAGTTGTTTCATGTATCAAAAGACACTTAATTCAAGCCAAGTTTCTGTAAGCTCTCACCTTTGCAATTTATTCCTTTACTCCAATTTTAAGCATTCCATAATTAAGTAGAGTTTGCATTCATCTTATCGATCAAAAGCTCACACAACAGGGTTGCATGCGCACCTCCAACTCATTTTAAGAGGAATCAAGGAGGCAGAGGTACAGAACCCCTCACAGGGTGTTCGGCTTCTAGTCCTGTTACGAGTGATCGTTCATACATACTCATTATTCACAATTACTGTTCATGAAGTGGAGATTAGGTTGGTGCCTCTAAATGATTGAAACCGAGAGAAGAAAAGAAAATAGAGTGACATATAGGGATGGCTAACTGGACGAATCGGGTTGATTCGTCCCGTTCGTTAAGGAATCCGTTACGAGAGGGGTGGAACTCGTCAATCCAAACGAGACGAATCAAGTAATCGGGGAACGAATCGGGTCTCTTGACCCGATTCGTTATCCGGATTCGCCGAGACGGGTTGGACCCGTCTCGAATTTATTATAATTTATTTTTTGAAAATTTCAAATTTATCACAATAAGAAATTTTTTTGAGCTGTTGAGGGTTAAAAAAAAACAAAAAAAACGAAATAGGGATCTGAAACTAATTTTCCCGTCTCACATATATAATAATATAGGACTTTTAAAAAAAAATAAAGAGGAGGGGTCGGGAAAAAAAAAATAAAGAGGAGGGGTCGGGAAAAAATTTTCCCGACTAGATTCGTCCCGTGATTCGTCACGGGACGAATCTGACCCGTCCCGTTTAAACGGGACGGGTCAATTCAGGTTGACCCGCCCCTAAACGGGGCGGGTCCGAGTTGACCCGCAATACGCCCTGTGCGACTCAAACGGGTCGCACAGGTGGGGTGGGCCGAAGCAGGTCGACCCGCCCCATTAGCCATCCCCAGTGACATAACTTCAATAGATGCCAAGAAAGGAAATAAATAAAAGTAGATGGTTGCCTCTCTTGGCAACTCCGGATCGGGGTACATTTTCTCAAAGGTCCTGGTGCAATCACTGAATTTACATAGAAACAACATGATCCCTTTTTTTAACTGTAAACTTTGGCTTGATCCATTATGGTGAAATCTGTGCTACGATTTACCGGCTATTTGGTTGCAAGGAAGTGGGCGGATGTAAGAAAAAGGGAAGTATAATTGCTCACTTCTCTATCTATCCAAACACCGGAAAAGAAAAATAAGAAAATCTCTTTTCTTTTCTCTTTTACCCAATTATTTTCTCACTTACAGAGTGCTACAGTAATTTTATGGTCATGTAAATCTCATTTGTAATAAGTTGTAACACAAAACAGTTAATTTTTTAATTATGTAAATCTCACTTACATTCTAATTACAATCTATTTTTTATTTTTCTTAATTAATTTTTATTTTAATATTTTTATGGTGAACTTTGTGGTCAAATTTTTCACTTCCACTTTCACATTACCATCCAAACACCGAAAAAGACAAAACATTTTCCAAACCACACTTCCAACAACATCTAAATACCGAAAAACTTACTAACCAATTCTCAACTTCTAAATGAAATTATTACCACTTCCTCAATTCCTCACTTCCTCACTTCCACCCTTAACCAAACAGGCCAATTTAATTTGGGATTCCTGAAAGGAAATGATTGATGTTAAATCGCGCGCACGTGCGCGTGTGTGGGGGTTAGGGTGTGGGGCGTGCGCGTAACACATGCTTACATCACCATACATAATGCCTTAATACACTTTTAACTAGAACCCTGTGTGGGCACTTTTCAATGGTAATTCCATGGAGCTTTTAAAGTGGCCATGTCGTATAACCTCAATGTAGAACATGATTTAAAATGTAACACTATCGGCCAATAGTTTTTATTGTCAACACCGGCCATCAATATCAGTGAAATCGGTCATATTGGGCCCAATATTGGCTGATATTATAGGGTTGATATCGTATCAGGTACCTCAAAAGCATGATACGATGTTGCCGATATATATCAGAGTCTGCCGATATTTAAACCATGAAGTTAACCTACCGTCATGGGCTCTTATGTGTCCTTGAGTTTGCTAGTTCTTATTTATTAGGTGATTGATAACCTCAATGTTAACCTACATATGGGATCATATGTTTCGTTCAATTTGCTAATTATTTATTATGTGATCGGTTTCTGAATATCATTCTCTGCCTTTTCTTTTTACAATAGTTCACTGCTATCTGCTCGAATCTTTTATTGCTTTTGACCAGTGCATAAATTTTCATTGGAAATAACAAATTTCTCCTCATTTTAATAGCTTATTACCTGAGTTCACTGTTTTTACTGATGGGCAGTAATGCTTGCTGCGGAAACAGAAATCCAAGATTAACAGTGGATTAAAGAAATAAAAATAGGCTGCGTTTGATAAAATTCCAAAGTTCTTGAGGAATCTCAGCTACCAACACCGGCTGTTGGTAATTAAGTATTTTTTTTTAAATAATAATAAATTTTAAACACATTCCATCAAATATGTCCCTGCAAGATTATTCATTGAATCCTTTTATTGTTAATAATTTCCTTCCTAATAAAGCCACCTTACCTTAACAATTTACTAATTCTTTTTAAAAAACCTCTGGTTTTCAAAATTCAAATTTTTTTTTTGACCATATGGCATGAATCATCCTTGGATATATAGTTTGTAATGGTTGAAAGTGAGTGATAGTTGAGTTGCGTAAACTTTTTACGAATAACGTTCAAAACAAACGCCGTAGTTGTAACTGGATTGTAAGTCATTTACGAATTACGGCCTTTTACGCGAAACAAACAGCCATGTTGCAAACAAGAAAGGTTTGTCTGCCTACTAAAACTATTGGTCATGACGTTTTATGGCAGAGCCCATACTTGCTAGTAGTTAGCTTGGTAAGGAATCAGGCAATATCGTAGGGGTTCGATGTTATGTTGACAGACAGATGTGGAGACATTGTTCTTTTGTGAGCTTTCTTGTTTTTGATAAATGCTCCACAACTGACTCCATATTTATGTGAAAAGGATTGACTGATGATGTTGATTTCGCTAGGGTCTGTTTGGATTTAAGGAATTGGTGTGAAGTGAGGAAGTAGGAAGTAAGATTTATTTCCTTTAGGAAAAAGGGAAATGAGTAGTAAGTTTTCTGGTGTTTGGATGATTGTTGGGAAGTGTGGTTTGGAAAATGTTTTGTCGTTTCCGTGTTTGGATGGTAATGAAAAGTGGAAGTGGAAAAGTGACCACAAAGTTGACCGCAAAATAATATTAAAATAAAAATTAATTAAGAAAAATAAAAAATAGATTGTAATTAGAATGCAAGTGAGATTTACTTGACCAAAAAATTAACTGTTTATGCTATAATTATTATAAATGAGATTTACATGACCACAAAATTAACTGTAGCACTCTGGAAGTGAGAAATGGTTGTGTAAAAAGAGATGAAATAGGGAAATGAGGGTTTTCTTATTTTCCTTTTTCGGTGTTTGGATAGATAGGGAAATGAGCATTATACTTCCCCACTTCCTCACTTCACTGTGATTCCTTACATCCAAACACGCCCTATAATGGATTCCATTAGCTTTATTAATATTTAAATAGAGTTGTGTCTGGATATATTTCAGGAAAATTTTGTTACAACAACCTGTTTTGGTTCATAATTAGAAAAAAAAAACTCATCTTCGTAATTTTATTCCCTACAAACTTATTCACATCAACGGAATTGATTCCTCCCAACCATCACTTCTTTATATATTTTTATTTCGTCTTTTATCCTTTCTCATTACTCGTGACTTTGCTCTCCTCTCAACCTTCACCGATGCAGAGTAATTCACCAGTCGACCTACGCGATAATTTCACCACGGGGGTTGAAAGGGGGTGGGAAGTTCCCGTGGGTCTCAGGGAGCAAAGCCCCCGGAACCTTTTTTTTTTTGCGATCAACCTTTTGCGTATCTCCTTCGTTCGTGTTCGCGATGAGATTTGTTTGTGTTTGTGATCGATGTAGTATTTGAAAGTACACCTAGGGTCTGTTTGGTTGTCGTAATTGACCGTAATTCGTAAGTTGTAATTGGTAAAGTCTTTTACATTTGTAAATGAGTTATATGCATGTAAGCTTTATGGTGTTTGGTGGTAATATAAAGTTGTAAGTGAAAAAGTGTACTGTGATTTACGGTGTTTGGTTGTCGTAATGTGTAAGTCGTAAGTGAAAAAGTTGATCGCAAAATTAACTATTTGGTGATTTAAAAAGTTTTAATATTGCAAATAAATATTAAAAATGCTAAATATTAAAAAAAATTAATATTAACATTAAAAAATAATACAAATTTGCATGACCACAAAATTAACTGTAACTGGGTTGTAAGTGAGTGGTAATTGGGTTGCAAGTGAGGAGTAATTGGGCTGTGTAAGTCTTTTACGAATTACGGTCCAAACAAACACCGTAGTTGTAACTGGGTTGTAAGTCATTTACGAATTACGGACTTTTACGCGAAACAAACGGCCCCCTAGAGGGGGGTGAATAGGGGTAAGGCTAATCTAATGACAAATGATGTGAAATTAAAAACTAAATGCAATACAATTAGTGTAACCAAAGAGTGTAGTCGAATTTCCGGTGAATGACTCTGAACTATCTCCTCTAAATTCCTCTAAATAAGATTTGAGGTGCTATATGACGCTCTCTTGGTTAAACACAAGTGAGGCACACACACAATCAATACTAAGCATATAAATATGAACGAACAATATGAATCAATGCAAGGCACAATATAAGAGAAATAGAGAGTTAGAAAAAGTGGATCAAACGCAAACACACGGATAGTTTCGAGGTTCGAGCACACAGCTCTACGTCCCCGCCTTCACACAGAAGAATTTCCTCTAACTCGTTCACACAGGACTTCTCACACAGGGAACCTCCACTGAGAATTTGGGTAAATACAGTTAGGGAGTACACAACTCCTCTCTCAACAAATACAACCTCTCACTAGAGGCTAGGCACAAAGCTAACACAAGATCAACCTCTATAACTAGAAGGATACCAACAAACTCAATCACCTCTACACTTAGAGGGATACCAAACCCAATTGCACAACCTCCTCTACACTTAGAGGGAAAGGCACAAAGCCAAGTAAAGATAAGGGTTTACAATACTTGGTGGTTTCAACAAACCACAAACCAATTCTTTCTCACAAAATAATGATCTTATAGATAGGATAGATAGATAAGCTCAAGTGTGACAAAATAAAGTGTTTTGAATAAAGAAAATCATTTGGGAAAATCTCCAAATAGATATAGAATTTTAGATCAAAAACCAATTCCTAAAAGACTCTATTTTCTTTGAAATTCCAACACTTTAAAAATAAAGATTAAAACTTTTGAACTTAAAAACTTTTGTTGAAAAACACTTAAGGGATGTGAAAACTTTCTCTCTTAAAATCTTAATCAAATCAGCAAAGGATATGGGTATTTATAGTCCCAATCCAAATCTACCCGTTGGCAGCAGGAAAGGGCAAATTCGCCCTTCCGGTCGACCGGCCCAACGGTCAGATTTCTGACTGTTGTGCCACCGGTCGACCGGGACTAGAACCAAATAGCAACGGCTCTCTGACCGGTCGATTGGCGCTGGATACAGAGAGCAGAGCTCCCATCGGCCCGGTCGACCGGCCACCAGCCTGGCTGCGTGCACGTCCTGCGCGCGTCGGTCGACCGGACCGGTCGACCAACCTCTGCCTCGTCGACGGTCCGATCGACTGGCAGACAGCCAGTCCAGCCATTATGGATTTAAAAACTTGAGTTTTTATCTTCTATTAAATATCATAAAATCACATAAATTTCACAAAAATCAGTTTATATTAGATCTTTGAAATACAAATATGTGAGACAAAAATTCAACGCATATTTCAAACAATTTGAACCATTTTTGTGAGATAGAAAATTTGCCTTAAACCAAAATCCGTATTTTCCAAAACTTGGATTTTTGAAATGGAAATCCGATTTTTTCAAAACACATGTAAATACAAAAAACATGATATTTAAACAACTTTTAAACATGTTGTATATGGATAGAATCCAATATACATGAAAGATATTATATCCATGTTTTTGACATGAAATCCAATATTGGTTAAACCGAAAATCAAAACACATGATACTTAAAACAAGTGTGTGTATATAGTGAACTTGAGCATATCAACACTATCTAATCTTTACAATGAGATATAAACAAACTATATTAAAAATAAACCGATGTCTTCTTGTAGAACGCCGTCTCCAAGTCGACTCGATCCAAACGTGATCTACCGAGCTTGACTCCAATCGAGTGCTAGCTGTGAACTTGACGCTCGAGCTCTTGAATCACCATGTGAAAGCTCCAAAAAACACCTTTGTTGAAGCTAATCACCTACTAATATCTTGATTATATATCTAAAACTAAATATCACAAGATTTTTAGTAAACTATAACTACATGAGTTAATCATCATCAAAACTAAAGTGAAGGGCCTCTGGGCCAACAGTATTTAGATTTGAAAAACATTGGGGTTCATTCGATGTCAATAAACGAGGGTTCTCTGCTGATGATTGTGATACTGATACGAGGATTGCGACTCATGATCACATTCCTCTGTGAGGGCTACGAGTCTTTTATTAAAAGACTACGGTTATTATTGCAGTCCTTTTATAATTGAAAATCATGGCATTTGTGAGGATTGCGGTCATTGTCGCAATCCCAAATATAAGCTGAAAATTATGTTTCTGTGAGGAAGACTAAAAAATAAGACATTTTTGTAAGGAATGTGATCATGATCGCAGTCCTAATAAGGACTAAAAAAAAGACATTTTTGTAAGGATTGCGATTGTGGTCGCAAGCCTCTTGCACTAATAAAGAGGATTACGATCATGGTCGCAGTCCTATAAAAACTCATAAGCATGTACTAATAAAGAGGGCTGCAATCATGGTCGCAGTCTCAGGAATTTTTTTTATTTTAGTATTGCAATCATGATCGCAGTCCTCAGAAATATGACATTTTTATGAGGATTGCGATCATGGCCGCAGTCCTCACTGTTTATGAGAACCACGATCTCTGCAGCCATGATCGCGGTCCTATATACACCAACAACCAACATTTTTAAAGCCGTCTATTTTTTCAAAGCGATTAACGCAAGGGCATTTGCATCTTTCGCCACTGAGAAAGCGCTCAACAGGTGGACGTACGTGGTTGGTTTAAAAAAGGAAGCGGGTGAAGTGAACAAAATATGAAACTGAATTTTTTTTTTCTAATTATGGTTTGACATAGGAAGGGTGTAGCAAAATGCTTCTATATTTCAACATCAATCTAAGATTATCATTGTTTGTCTAGATCAGCGGCGGAGCCAGGGGAAGGGGCACATGCCCCCCCGGCCTGGACAAAAGAGGCTTTGGCCTCTGTATTTTGTGTCCCCCACCGAGCTCGAGGCCCGACGAGGACCCGTGGTTCTCGCGCTGGCAGAGAGAGATCGTGCGGTGGCAGGTGATCGTGAGAAGTTGGCCGTTGTTTTGTGCCCCCATTTTGAAATCTTGGCTCTGTCACTGGTCAAGAGAAATACAAATTTGTGTATTTATACTTAAATGGAGTATCACACCCTTAACAACATGACACTATGTTTTAAGCGCATTTAAAAAAATAAATAGATGAAAATTCTTTAATGAATTTGATGTTACAGTTAGAAATATATTTTAATCTCGTCTCCATAAACCCTTAGAGACAATATTATCAAGTAAGAAATGCGCCTAAATTATGACGAGAAACAAAAAGATCAATACATAATTTAGGAACACAAAGCGTATCTAAAACACAACTCTTAATGTTTGAGACGATATTATAAGTAAATATATAAATTTGTTTTAACAACTTTTAGTTGTTGTTTTGTGGACTATAAAATGAGTCGGAACGAGGTTAGCGGGTCGACATCATGGCCCTTAGGCAGCCCGAACATCAACAATCTATTCATGTATCTAAACACTCTTCAGGGCCCGATTGGGTACCGGATGCGAGAAGAAGATAGGATGAGGGAGGGGAAGAGAAAATGACGGGCGAGAGAGGTTCTTCTCCTTTTCTGCCGCCGGCGATTGGGATGGGGAAGACGTAAGAAGGTGGAAAAAAAACAAACAAATAAAAGTAATCCTCAAACCCCTCTTCCCCCTTTTTCCTCTCTCAACGACTCTATCCATGTTCCTGCCTTCATCTACCGCAAATTTGAGGGGAATAGTTTCTTTCCCTCTTTCTGACACATCGATGCTAGCAAGGCGCCAACGTGACGTACCAATTTCTCATCCAACGACAAACAATCGCCGGAGAGGGGGGAGCCCCCCTCTCTCTTCCTCCCTCGTCCTGACAAATAATCAGGCCATAAAATAACAGAATACCAGTAGAAGGCATTGTCCAGTTATCTCTGTTACCTCTCTCCTTATTTTCTTTTTTCATTCGCTATTTATTTTTATTTTTTAGGGTTTTTTTGTTTCATGTGTCTTTAATCCTTAGTTTCTCTTTCTTTTGTTTTTCCGTAGCTTGTCATTTCCCATTCTTTGTTGGAATTTCTACTTAACAGGAATTAATCTAACAACTATTCAAGATCACTGAAATATCAACAATCTAATTGGCCAGGTCGGCAAATATCAGGTGGGAGGTTTCCATTCAATAGAACGTTCCTTAATTTAAGAACCACCTTTCAATTTCCTTCCTTAGTTAAACACCAATTAGACTGAATCTAAATTAGTCTCCATATACTATAAAGTATATCCCCTGTATAAAGGACTTAATCCATTTATACAGTATTTGGAGTGAGGTATGCTTAGAGCGAATCTCCTTAAGAGAATTACGTCCCCCGCACCGGTGCTAACGGGATAATGGACGCTGGTCTCCCAAGATACAACACTCCTTCATGGTATTTGGATAGCACTACCAAATCATCGTACGGTCGAACCGTAGTCAACCAATACCTTCACAGGATCGTTGAAGCAGCGGGACAAGGACAAATTTCGGATGAATATTTGCCTTTACTTTAGAATAGCACCCACTGTTGAGGACGAAGGAAGGTTGAAGAATATTCTTCTTCAGAAGTCCCAGATTCAAACAACAATTCTATTAAAAGAATCTGTTGAATTTCCTGAGCTCTCTTTCAGAACGAATTTTGCAGAATCTCCTTTGAAAGTCGCTTCGGATTCTCACTTCTCGCTGGAAGTCGCTTTGGAACTCTACTTCCTAGTTCAGAACGCAGACTTGCTTCTGCTTCAGAACTCAGATAGAGAGAGAGAGAGAGTTATTTGCTGTTGGTGTGTCTGAGAAAGGAAAACCGGAGCGCTATTTATAGCGCTCCGGGAGGGGCATTCTGGTCCGCGAATTTCCAACAGTTGCGGCGGTTCGGACAGAACCGTCGCAACCGTTCGGTCCAACCGCCCAACTGTCCAAACCGCACAACGGTCCAACCGCCCAACCGCACAGACAGTTTTCAGACATCCGTTGGCGGGCGGTTCGAATCCGTTTGCAGACAACCGTTGGCGAGCGGTTCGGATCCGGAGCTGAGCGGGTTTGGTTCGGTCGCAACCCATACCCGCGAGACCCGATTCAAAAAGAACCAGGCCGAGTAGGGAACCCGAACCCGAACCCGAACCCAGACCCGGGCCCGGCGCCGGCGCCGGCGTAGGCCGGCCGGCCGGCCGTCGCCAGCGGCGGCGCGTGCGGGGCGCACGCACGCACACATGTGCGGGCATAGTTTCCTCCTTTTCGTGCGCGAAAACTCCAAGTACCCAAAAGGCACGCCCTTTGTTCTCAATTTTCTCTATTTATACACCACAAACTTCCATCCCATGGCCAATGTGGGACTAAATGCTTTTAGCTACCTTTAGTCCCATTTTGGCTTTGAATTAGGCAAACTTTAAACTTGAATATCTCATTCATTCGAAGTCGGAATTGAACATGTGAATATACCACGTTCATCCCCAATGGAAGGAGAACACACTCCAACCATCATCCAATTGATTCGATCAACAGATCTTGCTATAATTCAGCTCAAAGATTCGCTTTTATATTCTTCAATTCCAACAATCCCCCACAATGAATGGAGATTCAAGGAAATGACACACAAAGAGACTGACTCTATTGTGAAAAGTACTTTAGAAAAGAAACTGCATCAGGATAGGTGAACTAGGTCTTGAACCTTCCATAGCAAAAACTTTATCGGACTTACTGGCTAATCAGTAAACTAGGTCTTGAACTGTTAGCCGTCAGTGTAAGCCAAGTCGACAAGCCTCACACAGTGACTTTCCAAATCAACTTTGGTTCTCGGTTGTGTCCGTTTGGCCCTGGACATTCTGGTTTCAGAGAGTATCTTTAGGGAATAACGGCCTCCATAGAAATTCTCAAAGAGCCAACCCAACTCTATACTCACATAGGTGATCGTCCTATTAAGAGTAGTTTACTCTACTCCACTTGTTTAGTAACAAGATATAGGCATCATTAAAAGCATTAAGCTTATCCTTAATCCACTTGTAGAAAAGCACTTATGTGCACCTCAGGAATGGATTGGAGTCAAGCTCCCAAGTGCTTACTTGTTGAGTCAATCATAACTAGTTTTTCCTCTTGAACTTGGTCCGTGGGATCTCCAGTCGCTAAGTGAGATTTCCATTAAGCTGACTCGGTAAGGTTAGGCTTTTAGACCGATTCCCCTCGATGCGCAGTTTATACGCTCTCCACTTAAACCTTAGTAATCGGATCCGCTAAATTATCCTTTGACGATACAAAGTCAATAGAGATAATTCCATTTGAGAGCAACTGCTTTACGGTATTATGTTTACGATGAATATGTCTAGACTTACCATTGTATATAACATTTTGTGCCCTAGATATAGCTGCTTGATTATCGCAGTGTATACATATAGCGGGCACTGGCTTTTGCCATAACGGTATATCTTCTAAAAATTGTCAAAGCCATTCTGCTTCTTCTCCAGCCTTATCTATGGCTATGAATTCTGATTCGATAGTGGAACGGGCAATACATGTTTGCTTAAAAGATTTTCAAGATACCGTTGCTCCTGCTAGAGTAAATCCGTATCCGCTAGTTGATTTTGATTCCTCAGAATCTGCAATCCAATTAGCATCACTGTATCCTTCAAGTACAGGTGGATACTGTCCATATCTCAAGGCATATTCCTTGGTATGTGGTACGTAACCCAATACTCGTAGTAGAGCGGTCCAATGTAGATCACTAGGATTACTAGTGTATCTGCTTAACTTGCTTACAGCGTAAGCAATATCTGGTCTAGTGCAATCATCAAATACATTAAACTTTCGATAATCTGAGAATACTCCAACTGGCGTATTCCAGTTCCTGTATTCTTATGAAGGTGGACGTGTGGGAGAAAAGGATTTGTATTCTCCTTTATCCCATGAACCTTTAATCTTTATATCATCTTATCCACGTAGTGAGATTGAGATAGACTGATTACATCTGGTGTTCTGGTGATTTTAATTTCTAAAGTGACATCAGCAACCCCCAGATCCTTCATATCAAAACTGTTGGATAACATTCTTTTAGTGGACTTAATAATTTCAATATTAGTCCCAAGTATCAACATGTCGTCTACATAAAGACAAATAATGATACATGCATTTCCAACTGTTTTAGTGTACACACACTTATCGCATTCATTGATAGTGAATCCATCTTTGATCATGACACTATCAAATTTCTCATGCCATTGTTTTGGAGCCTGTTTTAAACCGTATAAGGATTTTATCAATTTACACACCTTGTGTTCTTGGCCCTTGACTATAAATCCTTCAGGTTGCTCCATATATATCTCTTCATTTAATTCACCATTAAGAATGCAGTCTTGACATCCATTTGATGGATATCTAAGTTGTGCAATACTGCAATTGCAATTAACATCCGAATGGACGTTATTCTTGTTACTGGTGAATAAGTATCGAACTAGTCAAGTCCTTCTTTTTGTCGATAGCCCTTGGCTACTAATCTAGCCTTGTACTTATCGATAGATCCATCGGGTTTTAATTTTCGTTTGAAAATCCACTTACACCCAATTGGTTTACTGTCAAGAGGCAAGTTTACCAATTCCTAAGTATGATTACTTAGTATGGATTCTATTTCGCTATTTATAGCTTATTTCCACATTGTACTTCTGGGGTTGACATAGCCTCTTTAAATGTTTGAGGCAAGCTTTCAATAGCATATGCTATGAAATCTGGACCAAAAGATTTTGAGATTCTAGATCTCTGACTTCTTCTTGGTTCAGTTTCCGCATTAACAATTGGTTACTCGGGGCTTTCTTCCCTGAACGCCATCTCGTGTGTTCTTTTATCAGAAGTCTTATCTGCTTCCCGTTTGTATGGAAAGATGTCTTCAAAGAACACAGCATCTCTAGATTCGATAATCATGTTTACATGAATATCTGGTATTTCTGATTTATGAACCAGAAATCTGTAGGCACTACTGTTCAAGGCATAGCCTATGAATATGCAGTCCATAGTTTTTACTCCCAACTTAGTCTTTTTAGGTAATGGTGCCAGCACCTTTGCAAGGCACCCCCATATTTGAGGTAATGGTAGGAAGGTGTTCTTCCATGCCATAACTCAAATGGTATAAGACCAAGTTTCTTGTGGGGTACTCTATTTAGAATATAATTTGCAGTTAATAGAGCTTCCCCCCATAAGTTCTGCGGAGCTCCAGAACTTACGAGCATGGAATTTACCATCTCCTTCAAAGTTCTGTTCTTCCGTTCAGCAATTCCATTTTGCTGAGGAGTGTATGGTGCTGTAGTTTGATGGATTATACCAAATTAGCACATAACTCACTAAAATCATTTGATTCATATTCTCCGCCTCTATCGGATTTTAGAATCTTGATTTTCTTGTTGAGTTGATTCTCAACTTCGGCTTTATATGTTATAAACATATTTATTGCCTCATCCTTACTGTTTAAAAGATACACATAACAGTATCTTGTACAGTCATCAATAAAAATAATGAAATACTTTTTACCGCCTCTAGTTGGCATAAACTTTAAATCACATAGATCGCTATGAATTAACCCTGAAGGTTCTGTATTTCGATCAATTGAGTGAAATGAATTTTTCGCCAACTTGGCCTCAACACAAATCTCACACTTGCGAATTTCTTCCAAGTTGAGTTTAGGAATATATCCCAGATTAGACAAGTTCTTTAATGACTTGTAATTTACATGCCCTAATCTAGCATGCCACAAAATAGGAGACTCAAGCAAATAAACAGAAGATTTTTCTTTATTTATAAGCTTCGGGTACAAATACACAGACTTTTTATCTACCACTGCAACATTGGGTTTAAAAAGTCCATCAACAAGATAACCCTTTCCCACATACATCCCTCCCTTAGTAAGTACAAATTTATCGGATTCAAACACCATTCTAAATCCTTTCTTACTAAGTATTGATCCGGAGATCAAATTCTTGCGGATGTCTAGAACATGAAGCACATCGTTAAGAGTAAGCTCTTTTCCCGATGTCCGCTTCAGGATGACCTTGCCCTTTCCTTCAACCTTTGAGGCGGCTGAATTACCCATGAATAGTTGCTCATCTTGCTCTAGTCTTTGATATTCAGAGAATAATAACTTCTCAGAGCAAATGTGCCGGGTAGCTCCAGTGTCTACCCACCAATCCTTATTATTGGTTGTCAGATTCACTTCTGACACTACAGCTGAAAGGCTTGGCGATTCATGGTTGTCAAGTTCGCCTGTGGATGGCTCTTCTTGTTCTTCTTGAGACGGCTACGATATTCATTCGCCTTATGCCCCTCTTTGTTGCAGATGTAGCAGGTTCCTTTGAAGCGCATGTTCTTGCCTTCTTGGGCCTTGCCTTTGTACCCCTGGGAAGTTTTCTTCCGTTTTAAGCCTTTGGAAGTAGACGCTTTCCCCTTTGAGTCGTCGATCACATTGGCTTTAGCTTCGTAGGAGTTCTTGCTGCTCCTTTTCTCGGACTTGCGGTTGTCCTCCTTAATACGAAGCCTCACAATGAGATCTTCCAACTTTAGCTCCTTTCGCTTGTGCTTCAGGTAGTTCTTGAAGTTTCTCCACGCAGGTGGGAGTTTCTCCACGATAGTTGCAACCTGAAAAGTTTCAGGAAGAATCATACCTCCGGCTTCTATCTCGTGCAAGATAAGTTGGAACTCTTACACCTGACTGATTACAGTCTTGGTATCCACCATTTTGTACTCCAGAAATCGTCCTACGACGAGCTTCTTGTACCAGCATTCTCAGTCTTGTACTTCTTATCAAGACTGGCCCATAACTTCTTTGCCGTTGTGATGGGACTGTAGACATTGTAAAGAGAGTCATCCAGTCCATTTAAAACATAATTTCGGCAAAGGAAGTCACCTTGTGTCCAAGCATCGACTGCAAGAACTGAGTCCCGATCAGTTCCGGGTTCTGGTGGATCTTCCTGCAGGAATTTGGCCAGATGAAGAGTGGTCAAGTAGAAGAGCATCTTCTGTTGCCACATCTTGAATTCTGTGCCGTCAAACTTTCCTGGCTTCTCCGGCTTCGGGTTAGGAAGTGGAGTAGGCATCAAAACTTGGAGCTGCATGTTTGGTGCCTTGCTTGTACTATCTTGATTAGTCTTAGACATTTTCTACAAGTTCAAGCAGAACAGAAGTAAGAAACTTCAATAATAATTGTCTTAAGATTGTTGGAATTTCTGCTTAACAGGAATCAATCTGACAACTATTCAAGATCACTGAAATATCAACAATCTAATTGGCCAGGTCGGCATATATCAGGTGGGAGGTTTCTGTTCAATAGAACGTTCCTTAATTTAAGAACCACCTTTCAATTTCTTTTCTTGGTTCAACACCAATTAGACTGAATCACCTTTCAATTTCCTTCCTTGGTTAAACACCAATTAGACTGAATTTAAATCAGTCTCGATATACTATAAAGTATATCCCTTGTATAAAGGACTTAATCCACTTATACAGTATTTGGAGTGAGGTACGTTTAGAGCGAATCTCCTTATGACAATTACGTCCCCCGCACCGGTGCTAACGGGATAATGGACGCTGGTCTCCCAAGATACAACACTCCTTCACGGTATTTAGATAGCACTACCAAATCACCGTACGGTCGAACCGTAGTCAACCAATACCTTCACAGGATCGTTGAAGCAGCGGGACAAGGATAAATTTCGGATGAATATTTGCCTTTACTTCGGAGTAGCACCCACTGTTGAGGACGAATTTTGCAGAATCTCCTTTGGAAGTCGCTTCGGATTCTCACTTCTCGCTGGAAGTCGCTTTGGAACTCTACTTCCTAGTTCAGAACACAGACTTGCTTCTGCTTCAGAACTCAGATAGAAAGAGAGAGAGAGAGAGAGTTATTTGCTGTTGGTGTGTCTGAGAAAGGGAAACCGGAGCGCTATTTATAGCGCTCCGGGAGGGGCATTCTGGTTCGCGAATTTCCAACAGTTGCGGTGGTTCGGACAGAACTGTCGCAACCGTTCGGTCCAACCGCCCAACTGTCCAAACCGCACAACGGTCCAACCGCGCAAACCGCACAGACAGTTTTCAGACATCCGTTGGCGGGCAGTTCAGATCCGTATGCAGACAACTGTTGGCGGGCGGTTCGGATCCGGAGCGGAGCGGGTTTGGTTCGGTTGCAACCCATACCCGCGAGACCCGATTCAAAAAGAACAAGGCCGGGTAGGGAACCCAAACCCGAGCCCGGCACCGGCACTGGAGGCGCGCGTGCGCGCACGCATGTGCGGGCATAGTTCCTTCCTTTCGCGCGCGAAAACTCCAAGTACCGAAAGGGCACGCCCTTTGTTCTCAATTTTCTCTATTTATACACCACAAACTTCCATCCCATGGCCAATGTGGGACTAAATGCTTTTAGCTACCTTTAGTCCCATTTTGACTTTGAATTAGACAATCTTTAGACTTGAATATCTCATTCATTCGAAGTCGGAATTGAACATGTGAATATACCACGTTCATCCCCAATGGAAGGAGAACACACTCCAAAGATCATCCAATTGATTCGATCAACGGATCTTGCCATAATTCAGCTCAAAGATTCGCTTTTAAATTCTTCAATTCCAATATTCTTCACCTCTGAATTTATTCTTTCTTTTAGGGCAACTCATTTTTTTCATTTTCTTTTTTTGGGTCCTGAAAAGATCACCCCATTCAGATTATTACTCCCACTTGTTGCCGTGATTTAGCGTTCTCTTATTCATAACATGTTCAAGTGAAAACTTAGGGCCTGTTTGTTTCCCCGCAAAACGCCGCAAAACCGCAAGTCGTAAAACTCTTTTCCATTTTCAGCTGTTTGTTTCGTTGCAAAACATTTCGCAAAATACAACTCTCATTTCCCACTTGCAGTTGCTACAGTTAAATTTGTGGTCATATAAATCTCACTTTTACACTCAAATTTTCCCACTTGCAACTGCTACAGTTAATTTTGTGGTCATGTAAATTCTACTTGTAATACATTCGTAGTGCCAAAGCAGTTACTTGATAATCAATATATAATTTAATATTATTAAATATTTAATATATTTAATATTTTTAATAGTGTTTAATTTCTTACCGAATTATTTATACTGGTATTTTTTAGTTTTTTATTATTTTTAAGATTGTTTTAATATTTACTATTTTATTATTTTAATTTAATATATACTTTAATATTGTTATTTAATACTTTATTATTTATTAATATTTACACCAATTTTCTTAATATTTTATTTAAATTTAATATTTTATTAATATAACAATAATGTGTTTTAATATAAAATTATTATATATTTAATTTATTTATTTCTTAATATAAATAATTACTTTATTAATATTATAATATACTTTAAAATTATATTAATATTTTATTATGTTAATATTGTAATAATTCATTATAATAATATCATAATAATATTTCATTATTAAATTTATAATTATATTTTACTTTGTTAATTTTATATTTTTATAATATTACGATATTATTATCATAAAATTTAATATTATAATAATCTTAAGTATTTTATAATATTATAATATTATAACTATATTTTATTAATTTTCTTAAGATTTTTTTAATATTTATGTTTTATTAGTATCCTTAAAATTTTATTCAGTTTCTTTAGATTTTCTTAAAATTTTATAATTACTTATTTAGTTAATATTGTAGTAATATTTTACTAATTTTACTAATATTTTATTAATATTATTGTTATAAATAAAATATTAAGATTATTAATTTTTTATCTCAAATTTATTAATACAATTTAATTTGTAATAGTAGATTTAATTTAATAGTATTTATAATATTTAAATTACTGGTACAGTTAATTTTGTGGTCAACTTTTCCACTTACACTTTTACATTACCAACCAAACACCGTAAAACACAATATACTTTATCATTTACACTTTCACTTTATCAACCAAACACCGTAAAACACAATATACTTTTCCATTTACACTCCACTTTATCAACCAAATACCGTAAAACACAATATATTTTCTCTGCTACAGTTCATTTTTTCCATTCTCATTTTACGACTTAGGGTCTGTTTGGATTTAAGGAATTGGTGTGAAGTGAGGAAGTAGGAAGTAAGATTTATTTCCTTTAGGAAAAACGGAAATGAGTAGTAAGTTTTCTGGTGTTTGGATGGTTGTTGGGAAGTGTGTTTGGAAAATGTTTTGTCGTTTCCGGTGTTTGGATGGTAATGAAAAGTGGAAATGGAAAAGTTGACCACAAAGTTGACCGCAAAATAATATTAAAATAAAAATTAATTAAGAAAATAAAAAAATAGATTGTAATTAGAATGCAAGTGAGATTTACATGACCACAAAATTAACTGTTTTATGCTATAACTTATTATAAATGAGATTTACATGACCACAAAATTAACTGTAGCACTCTGGAAGTGAGAAAATGGTTGTGTAAAAGAGAGATGAAAAAGGGAAAAGGGGGTTTTCTTATTTTCCTTTTTCGGTGTTTGGATAGATAGGGAAATGAGCAATTATACTTCCCCACTTTCTCACTTCACTCGGATTCCTTACATCCAAACACGCCCAATGTGAGGACATATATGTTAGGATTTTATCTTATTTTTAAGAGGAGATGATGGTCCAAGAAGATCCAATCAAGCTGGAGAAGATGGTGACTTGAAGAAGAAGCAAACCCAGTGAGTGCGGATGCACAAGACCAGTCGACTATGACAGATACAGAGAGAAAATATCATACAATAGTCGATTTATAACTCTATAAGTTGACTAATTGAAGGGATTAGTCGACTAATTGAGGCGTTTCCTGAAGCAGAATCAGTTTTCTTTTCAGGCGCATGTTTTCTTTTCTGGTGGAGTACGAATAAGATTGTTTCTATTCAATGAAAGTTTGTTTCTAAAGATTAAAAGGTTTACAATTCTTTTAGATCATGAGATCAACTTCTAATAGGATTGATCAAGATTCTTCAAGTATGCAATAGCCAAGATCATCTCATAGTTCAAATGTGAGTTGTTTTGTAAAATTCTATAAATAAAAGTTATAATCCAGCATTGTAATCGTTTTAAAAAACAGAGTAGGCACATAAAAAGTGGAGAACACCAATAAAGTCAAGAAAGGGAGGAGCAAAGTGAAGGTGCATAGAGATAAGATAATACTCTTATAATCTACGTCTACATTAAGGAGGAAGGTGAATACTCTTGTTGCATCAAGAGGAAGGTTAGATATCTTTCTATCAAGTTTATTAATAAAACTCTCTCAAATTCTCTCTCCGAGGACGTAAGCTAAGTTTGGGCCAAACCACATTAAATTCTCGTGTTATTTCTTATTTCTCTTTTGTTTAGATATTACTAGTTTGTTTTACAATAATTTTTCTTTTGCAAGTATCATCATATTGTCAAGTTCCGCAAACGTCGATCCCGTGAGTAATAATGGTATCATAGTGCTGATTTGTTACAACAATTGGTATCAGAGTATATCAATTTCGCAACAGTGATATCAGAGTTAAAAGTTGACGAAGGGCGATATGTCGAAGATAGGAAGTTCTACGACAAACTTCGAGGTCGAGAAGTTCAATAACAAAGAAAATTTCACTTTATGATAAAACAGGGTGAAGGCGTTGCTGATGCAACATGGTCTTCACAAGACCTTGCAGGAAAGTCAAAAAAACCTACAGACACGTCAGATGAGGATTGGGAGGAGATGGATCTAAAGGCAGCAAACACGATCAAATTATATCTCGCAAATGAGGTAATGTACAACGTGATGGATGAAGAAATGACTACAAGATTGTGATCAAGGTTAGAAACATTGTATATGATGAAAAAACTCTCTAACAAGCTGCTCAAGAAACAACTATATGAGTTACGCATGAATGAAGGGACAATGATGTTGGAGCATTTAAACTTCTTCAACAAGGTCAACAGCGAGCTTCTACCTGTTGATGTCAAGATCGACGAGAAGAACAAGGCGTTAATACTTCTCAATTCGCTTCCTTAATCATATGATCACATCGTCACCACCATGCTCTACAATAAGAAAACTCTCATCTTAGAGGAGGTAACATCAACTCTTCTAATGAGATTAGAAAAAAGTCAAATCAAGAGGAACGAACAGGATCGGGTTTGGTAGTCACGGGAAGAAAAGGAAGAGGAGAAGGAAAGAAAGTTTCGGGCTCGTCAAAGGCGTGCCACTTTTATCACAGGAAAGGTCACTGAAAGAATGACTGTAAACATTGACAAGAGTGGTTGAAGAAAAAGAGATAAGCTGCGGAGACAGACGTAGCAAGCGGCGTAGAGGATACCGAAGTATTAATGACTTCTTAAGTTGAAGACAACACTTCTCAAGGTAAAAACTGGATATTAAGATATTATGTAGTTCTCCTTGTTTTCTAATCAAATTAAGAATTAATTAGTTAATTCTAATCATAAAATTTTAATTTTTTTTAAAAAGATCAGTTTAATTATTTTTTATTATACATATACAGAAATTCTTTCGTGATTCTCTCTCCTAAACTTGGTGATGGAACTCCACCGCTCGATAACCCGATCCGAATATGGCGCCAACTTTTTGGTTTGGACTTAGCAAATTAGAAAATTAGTATAAATGGATCTATATCTATATTACTATAAAAACTATTTATATAAGTAATTATAAAAAAACTAAGTCTCTTGCAATTGAGTGATAAACCAAATTAAATATTTATCTCTACCGCAAGTGTCACTATAGCCAAGTGGTAAAACCTCTTTGTAATGGACAAAAGGTTTGGGGTCAAATCCTGTTGGAAACTTGAATTAAATCAAGTGAATTTGAGATGAATTTGAGGTGTGATCCGTTGCCAGAATCGCACAGAAGATAGTTGGATTGTGTTCTCTTTCCATTGGGGATGAATTTGGCATATTCACATGTTAAATTCTGTTTCCAAATGAATGAGATATTAAAGTCGGAAGTTAACCTAATGCAATAGCTAAAATGAGACCAAAAAGCGCAGAAGCACTTTAGTCCAATAATGAAAGTGGTGCGAAAAATTGAGTGCTTTAAATATGAAAAGTTGGGAGTTAGGGCTTGTCTTTAGGATACTTAGAGTTTTCACGAGCGATTTTCAAGTTTCCACTCTCTTCCCTCTGAATTGTTCTTCAAATTCAGTTTTTGCATTGTGCTTTGCAAATATCGTGAAAGAGTATTGTATTTTGAGAGATCAATGTCTATTATCCCATAGACACAGTAACGGGGGACATAGTTGTCTTAAGGAGATTCACTTTACGTGTACCTCATTCCATATGCTATAAATTTGAACTAATGTTCTTACTGCAGGAATACTGTTGAATTAGTTGTGTTGAATAAATAATTATTGTATTATTATTAATACAAGATTGATTAATACTAGTCTAATTGGTGTTTAACTAAGAAAGAAAATTAAAAGGTGATCCTTAAATTAAGGAATGTTCTATCTAACATAAAATTCCTCCTGATTTTTACAGACCTGACTAATTAGATCTGTTAACCTCCGGTCTTAGATGTACGTGTCACTGTATCAGTACTCGATACGGTGTACAAATTTGTTTGACTTTTCTGGTAAATAGATTGAACCGATTTCAGTTTCAGATCTTATTTTCTAATATTTTAGATTTTTCAAAATTTTCTGGAATTTTTCTGGATTATTTTGGAAAAATCTCTGTATTCGTTGTCGACCAATACCGATTATTGACTCCATGATTTTTAGTTTATAAACGGAGTTGAGTTTCTAGAATCCGCTTCCATATTGTTTTTCAAAATTATATTTTCTCCTTTCGGGCATTTTGGGAATTTTTCTGAATTAGTCCAAAATCTAGCCAAAACCGGTGTCGCCCATATCATCAGTCGATTCCAGGATTTTTAATTTGCATATCGAATAGAATTTCTTAAATTCGGTTTCATATTACTCCTCAGCGTAATATTTTTATTTTATGAAATTTTTGGGACTTGTTCGAAACTAGTCAAATTTTACCGAAGAAAATAATATTAAATAATCTTTTTTTATATTTCTTTTATTCTCCACCAATCATCTCCTTTCCTTCTCCCCCAAGCCCATGACCCAGCCACCGCCTCTCCACACCGCCAGTCTCTTTCCCTATTTCTTTCTCTCTCTCCCCCCCATTTTTCATTCTCCCTCTCTTTATATCACATATCTTTCTCTAACTCTCTCTCCATCTCACAGTACCTCTCTCTACACGCACACACACACGCACACACACTCTCTCTCTCTGTGTGTGTGTGTGTGTGTGTTCATTGCCGCCAGCCACTCCCAGGTCACCACGCCGGCCTCTCTCCCTCTCCTCTCTTCCCTCTCCTCTCCCAATCTCTTTCTCCTATTCTCTTTCTCACTTCTTTTCTTATTATCTCTCTTCAAGTTTTCCCCATCGCCCACTCTCTCTCCTTCCGTTCATTGCCGACCACTGCCTCCCATGACCGCTGCGTTGCCGCTCTCCGACCTCCGCTGGCCGCGCCGCCCTGCCACTAAGCCATCAACCACCACCATCACCTCCTTCTTCTACTTCTTCCTTTCTCTCTCTTTTCTTTATCTTTTTTCCCATTTTCCCTCTCTCTCTCTCATGCCGGCGGCCGGCCATATCGCCACTGTCGATCAATCACTGGCCACTCTGGCCGGGCACAGCCTGTTGGCCCAAAGGCCCATCACTCTAGTTTTGATGATGATTAACTCATGTAGTTATGTTTACTAATAATCTTGTGATGTTTAATTTCATATCTCTAATCAAGATATTAGTAGGTGATTTCAATTGATATCAGAGCCTACGCTCATGATACTAGGTTTAACCACCTAGGAGTGTGATCTTGGTTAGCTAATCTATCATTTGCATTTGCACACTTTTATTGTTTACACACACTCATGGATTGCTTGTCACCTCCCATGTTTGATGTCTCCAACATTGACATGTGAAAATTTAGGATTCCATGTATTTGAAAACCCTAAGCTTGCATGTTTACCTTGCTATTACCAAGAAATCCTTCCCTAGTGATAGCAAGCATATAGAAGCCAATGCACAAGCCCTTGAGGCACTTAGAAGCACGCTTAACAGAGAATATCTCTCTATTATTTCTAACTGTGATTCCGCCTTTGCAGTGTGGAATACGTTGACCTCCTCCGAGTTACAAACGCCCAACATAATGGACAAGGAATCTAGTGAGGATGAATCCGAACAACGATGCTACATGGTCCAAGGGAATGACTCCCTTGAGGTACTTTCAAACACTCAACTAGATAGTGCTAGCTCTTCATTTGATGATCTTGATAGTATGGATGCCGATGCATTAAATGAAGAGTTATCTATTGTTTGTGAGAACCTCCTTGAAAAATATAAAGCTTTGAAAAAGAAAACTTGTAAGTTAACAAAAGAAAATGAGGATTTGTTTTCAAAACTTGAATTGGCTTTACAAGAGAAGGTTGAGTTTTCAAATGAGTGTGACTCTTTGACAATCCAACTTGAACTTGTTTTAAATGAAAACAAGATTTTGAAAAACAAAAATAATTGCAATGAAGTTTTGAAGAAAAATGAGTCTTTAACTTCAAAACTTGATTTTGTTTTAAAAGAGAATGATTCCTTGAAAATAAAAATTGCTTCTATTTCAAAGGAATTGAAAATTGTTTTAAAGAAAAATATCTCTTTGCAAAATGATATAGATACTCATGTTTGTCATGCTAGTGTAGCTTCATCTTCTATCTCACCTATTGCATGCACCTCTTCTTCCATGATTGTAAATGATATTTGTTTGTTAAAGAAGAGTGTGGATTGTTTGGGCTCCACTTTGAGCCAATGTGCCAAGAACCATACACGTTTGGAATCTATGTTTCGAAAGAAACAAGTTCCATCTATGCATGCACACAAACCACGGCATACACATGCTCCCCACGGTCACATCCATCACACTTTGTATGCTCATGTGTACACTTGTACACATTGTGGACGTAAGGGCCACCTTACTAAATTTTGCTATGATAAGATACATGATGTAAATTTAGCAAATAAATTTGTTTGGGTTAGGAAAAGAACTAACCCCATGGACCCAAAAGGATATGGGTTCCAAAGACCACCCCTATTGTATTTGATATAGGTGTGGGCTCTCGCATGACGTGAGAGCGATAGTGCCTTGAGGTGGATGCGTTCCGAGCTTCATGAGGACTATTTGGATACATCACTTTCAAGGGGGTTTTTGGTGGGAGGACCACCGTGTTTTGGAGACTTGGAGAGTTGCCTTCTAGGTTTTGGTAACTATCTCTAACTCCCATTTATATTTACATGCTTTCATATTATTCATGTTTAGCATGTTTTGTTGTTCATAATTAGTATGATAAATGCCATGATTATTAGACTTATGATATGCATGATTAGTATTTGAGACACCCATGTTTAATATGGACCCATATTTTGTGTTCTCACATATTTTTAGCTAATATGTATATCATGGATTTAATGCATGTGCATTTACATAATGATCATACATGTTTTGTTTTGATTTCCATGCTTCATGTTTTGATTACTTGTTTGAATGTTAGTTTTCATTAAAATTAGGATATATACTTGTACAACTAGTGAGGCACAAATAGACCATTATATGTTTGTGCTTGAACGCTCATTTGTACTCATTAGATGTACTAGTATAACCTAGTTTTGATGATTCATACATTTGACTTGTATTCCCATTTTATCCATGTTTTTCATGTTGTGTTTAACTTCATGTATATGTCTATCTTGTCTAAACTATTAGCTATACATATACATCCTAGAGCCACTTGCCTTCATGCATATATTTTTGTGGACTCATTTATATTTGGATATGTATGTATATGGTTGTTTAAACAAGACATACATATACCTTGAAGGACTCTAGTTTTGATTTTCATGTTTTCATGCTTAAAGGAATTTCTATTGAGCTTATTGTATACCTTTTGATGATCATGTTCTTAACATTATATTTGTACACTCACCCTTCTTATTTACTCATGTTTTGTTTTCATGAGTCATATTCATGCTTTATTGACTTTGAGTGTTGGCTATCATGTGAGTTTCATGTTTCATGAAAAATATTTTGTTTTATTCCTTACTTGAAGGATTTCGTACTAGTTTATAAAGTTTTTCATATAACTAGTTCGTATTCTTCGCTTTGGTAGAGTTTTTCAAACATACTATATTTTCAAACCTATTTTTGAAAACCCCTACTCATTTAAGGGCGGTGGTTGAGCGACCATGTCTTGTATGCTTAATATTGAAAATCATTTTAAACATGTGCATGAAATGGGTGGAAAGGAAGTATGAGTTATACACTTGATCTTATTATGTTTTCAATTGGTATCATTAGATCGTTTCAATTGGTATCAATATTGACATTCTTTTTGTATACTCATATATATGTTTTATATATGTATGCTTACTCTTCATATAGTATCAATTTTGATTGGTATCTAATTTTCATACATATATATGCTTTAATTGTGCTCAAAGATATCACAAATTTTGGTTATACTAAGCTTGATTTTAATGCATATCATATTTCAATTGATTAGTTTTCTATTGGTATTTATACAAGCTTATGCATCGTTTTATTTAGTATTTTATAAAGGGGGAGAAAATTCGTATTTCATCTTTCAATTGGTATTTAGTTTACCTTTGATTTTCACTCCCATACTTTATGATAAAAAATGATTGAAAATTAAATATTGATTTTAATTTGGTATCATATGCTCTTAATGAAAAATTATCTTCAATTGGTATCCATATATTTCAATTGGTATCTATTGTTCTATTCATTTCAATTGCTAAATTTAAATTGGTATCAAAATATTTTCTTTCAATTGGTATCAAGAAAGAATAGGTAATCAAGACTATCTATATCTTTCAGTTTGGTATCAAAATTTGATTGGTTTCTTTGAGACTTATTTTCAATGCCTCATTTACCTTCAATTGACATTTCTTAAATTTTTTTTTTTATGTTTACTTTCAATTGGTATCATGATTCACTTATATTGATATTTTTTTCAATTGGTATCATGTTAGAAGAATATGTTTTATTGTTTACTTGGACCCCTTTGTTGATGATTGACAAAAGGGGGAGAAGTATTTAGTATTTGAGTTTATATGCATGATTTTTCTATGCATGATTTTTATTTGTTTATTTACAAAAAGGGGGAGAAGTATTTTATTATTTTGTTTTATACTTCTCTTATTGTTTTTTATTTTATTGATATCAAGAATTTTATATATTGATTATCTTCTATTTGGTATCAAGAGCATTTATTTAAAGAACGTGTTTATATTAAAAAAAGAAAAGAAAAAAGAATTTATTTTTTGGTATTTAAAGGACGTGTTTTATGCATGCTCATGTTTGGTATTCATTGCATATATTTATTGTTTATCGCTATGCACGAGTTAAGGGGGAGCTTCTTTGAAGCTTTACTTTAATCCATGCATATATAACTCCATGAGTTTTGTCATCATCAAAAGGGGGAGATTGTTGGCCCAAAGGCCCATCACTCTAGTTTTGATGATGATCAACTCATGTAGTTATGTTTACTAATAATCTTGTGATGTTTAATTTCAGATACTTTACCAAGATATTAGTAGGTGATTAGCTTCAACAAAGATGGTTTGGAAGCTTTCACATGGTGATTCAAGAGCCCGAGCGTCAAAGATCATATATAGCACTCGTTGGAGTCAAGCTCGGTGGATCACGGTTGGATCGAGTCGACTTGAAGACGGAGTTCGTCAAGAAAACTTCAGTACATAGTTTAGTTTAGTGTTTAGATCCATTTGTAAAGACTAGATAGTGTGATATGCTCAAGTTCACAACACACACACGTGTTTATGTTTTTAAGTTTTGGTTTTTCGGTTTTAGTTTAACCGATCTTGGTTTTCATGAATAGTTAAGTATCAATACAAATTTACATTGTTTAAATGTATATTAGATATGTTCTATATACATACATGCTTCAACTATTAAACAAACTTAGTTTGATATGTCTATTTTATGAGTTTGAGTTTTGTGTTTTAACAAAACATATTTTTCAGATTTAATATCAAAAACATTGATATATATATGTTTTATGTATATTGGATTTCTATCCATATGCAACATACTTCAAAGTGTTTAAATATCATGTTTTTGTATTTGGATGAGTTTGGACAAAACGTATTTTCAATTCAAAAATCCAAGTTTTGAAAAATACGGATTTTGATTTTCGACAAAATTTGTAAGTCACAAAAATGGTTCAAAAAGTTTGAAATTTGTGTTGAAATTTTTTACACAAGTTTGTATTTCAATGTATTATGCTAAAACTATTTTTGTAGATTTTTAGAGAATCTATGGGATTTTTTAAATGGAAATCCGATTTTTTCAAAACTCATCCAAATACAAAAACATGATATTTAAACACTTTGAAGCATGTCGCATATGGATAGAAATCCAATATACATAAAACATATATATATCAATGTTTTTGATATTAAATCCGAAAAATATGTTTTGTTAAAACACAAAACTCAAACTCATGAAATAGACATATCAAACTAAGTTTGTTTAAATAGTTGAAGCATGTATGTATATAGAACATATCTAATATACATTTAAACAATGTAAACTTGTATTGATACTTAACTATTCATGAAAACCAAGATCGGTTAAACCAAAACCGAAAAACCAAAACTTGAAAACATAAACACGTGTGTGTGTTGTGAACTTGAGCATATCACACTATCTAGTCTTTACAAATAGATCTAAACACTAAACTAAACTATGTACCGAAGTCTTCTTGACGAACTCCGTCTTCAAGTCGACTCTATCCAAACCGTGATCCACCGAGCTTGACTCCAACGAGTGCTATATATGATCTTTGACGCTCGGGCTCTTGAATCACCATGTGAAAGCTTTCAAACCATCTTTGTTGAAGCTAATCACCTACTAATATCTTGGTAAAGTATCTAAAACTAAACATCACAAGATTATTAGTAAACATAACTATATGAGTTGATCATCATCAAAACTAGAGTGATGGGCCTTTGGGCCAACACAGCCATTCACCAACGGCCTCCGTCGTCGCTTGTCGCCACCCCTTGCTCCCCTCATTCTCTCTCTTTCTTCTATCTCTCCCCCCTTAATGGATATGAACCCAAACTCAATTAACCCCTCCCGTTAACCCATTACCCAATAACTCATATTCATTTTGGTCAGTTTGATTTGAGTATTGGAGCTGAACCCGACCCATTAGCAATCCAGACCCACATGCAACTTAATAAGGTAAATATACATAAAAACCCTTTGACACTTTAAATATTTACATTTTAAAACTTTTCTATTTCATATCTAACCAATTTATATGATTTTAGTGTTCGGGCAATCTCTGGAGCATCTAGACTCCGAATTGGAAAATTCTGGAACCGTTGCGATCGTAGAAATACGAACTACATTTCTATTATAGTTATGTGAGTGTTTTTCTTTTATAAATTATAGTTTATTATGTTAAATGACATTAATTGATTGCTTATTATTAGTAAAAAAATGGTTATAGGTAAATCACTATAAATATTATTAAATAAATAGTAATTAATGATAAATTGATTTCTCTTTAAACATGTTTAATAAAATAATGATTTATTTTGTTTTTTTGATTAATATAAAATAAAGATGAGTCAGTTATATAGATTGAGTAATTAAAAGGTGTTGATAAAGAATCCAGAATATAAATAAATTGATAATTGAAATATGGTAACGTAGATAATAGTTCTTAATTACTTGTGATATTAATCAGGTTACTGAAATCGTTGTAACAAATAGTATTATATTGACACATATCCGTGTTAACAACATCGCTTTGTAATGTCACCGCTACACGGATATTTTATTACACTGGATCATTATTAGTTCATGTACTTATATCACCATGACACGAATATAGTATTATATCAGAAACTATTATTTCATATACTTACAACACTGAATACAGATATACTATCACACCAGACCGTCATTTCATGTACCTGTATCTCCGTACACAGATATTACACAGGACACTATTATTTCATTTTCATGTATCACTGATACACGGGCATGCTATTACACTGGATGCCTCTACACGAATACTCTGCACACAATTATTTCATGTTCTTATAACACTATTACATAGATTCACCTGTATACATGCGTTGACTGTTCCTTCATTCCTATTGCATGGATCAATGTTCTTGTCACATAGATATTCATATATTCCTGTTACATGATTGTTTCCTGATACTGATATTGATATATAGTATTATTGGACATGTTAGCTATTGATATCTGATGTGTGGTGGGGGCGACCTCTTAAATCCTACATCTCTTGTTTTCTGTTTTCTGTTATACTATTTAATGATGTCAACATAGCTCATGTCCAGTTATCATGTTACATGTATCATGCACTGTTATTGTTCCTGATATACTATGTATTTTAAATATAATAAATGAGAGTGGGAGAGACTTGACGGTTGACTAGATCTATTCGGGTGGATGTCTGGATCCATTATAGTTCCACTGCAGGGGACGGGGTAGTACTGGCTACCGTCTGTTATAGCTCATTGAGCTTCCATTTCCCATTACTTGTTATAGCCCGCTAGGCCCTGGTCTCAGTAGCCAGGGGTTTGTTTAAGGACTTGATCTCGTGTATGTACGGGGTATACCCACCTGACTAGAGCTCCTTGTCCATTGAGTTTCTAATTAACATAATAAAATAGTATAAACAATAGTAACATCGGAAATGTTTGTTATTTGGTCACTCTCTCGTTCAGATCGTGGTACCTGTATGCCATATTCGGATGAGTTCGGCTGGAGTGCGGGCTCAAGTATGAACTGCCATGGTATGGGACACTGGAAGAGATTGATTAAAATATCAAGCAGTACTAATTGTTAATATTATATAAATAACATTACTTACTCGATACATGTATGTTACTGTTCAGTTGTACTTGTTATTATTCCTGATATTTTATTCACTATTATGTCACCTGTATACCTTGTTATATTTCCTGATACTTGTTACACTTCATGTGGTGACATACTATTCATTTAGACGTATACTCTGCATTTCATATATTCTTTTTCATGTACACCCTGTAGACACTGTTATTGTATAATCACAACACTGTAGTATGGTTATTCTGCATACTTCATATCTACATGTTCATATTCATCACGGTACCATTATGCGACTGTTATTATTAGATTAAATAAGAAATATAAAATAATTAAAACTTATTACATGTTATTTGTACACACTGATGTAATTAGGAACACTTGATACTATATCATATTACGTATATTGAGAATAATATATAAATAATATTACTCCATTAACTGTAGTAACGTAATCCCCCAAAGTGACTAACTTATTATTTTTGGTAGCACATCGCGGACATATAAACTGATAGTAATGATATAAAATTAGATACTATTATAGTAATAACACTGCTATAACATGCTAAGTATCGATGATGTTAAAATATGACACTTGTATATTTCTCCTGATTGTTATTATCATCATATTGCATCACTGGTATTTAAACGTGTATCATATATGATTATCGTGATTATATTACTATACTATATATTACTCCCTCTTTCATTTTACCACTCACTAGGTCGCTTTCTGATGATCCTGAGTTTGCGTGCTCAGGATGAAGCTCAGAGATTTTTTAGCACCTGATAATTCCTGTGACTATTTTGAGACCGTTACCCCTTTCTGATTCATAGATAATTTTATTATTTATTTTTCTTCTTTATCCCTTTTCATATATATATATATATATATATATATATATATATATATATATATATTAAGATCACTGACCTTTTTGCATGTATTTTTGTACTTATTTAATACTGAAATAATTGTGTATATTGTATTTATTCCTTGTACTTATTGTGCGCGCTATCCAATCACAACAACCAAACAATAGAGAATCCCAAGATCTCCAGCACAAAGAACAACCCAATAGTCACACGAAGAACACACAAATCACAAAGACAAGATTTAACGAGGTTCGGCCTCAATGCCTACGTCCTCGGGGCAATCAATGGAGAGATTTATATTTAGGAAGATGATTACAATAGCTCTTCGTCTCTTTGAATGCAAGAGAACTCTGAGCTAATCCTTTTTCGTAGAGCTTCTACTTGATACAACCCTAGAAATCAACATTAGGCTTAAATACCTAAATTTGCGGAGCAGCAGATTTTCGCCCAAACCCGACTGTCGGTCGACCCGGCCGGTCGACCGACCTCCACCTCGGTCGACCCGCCCGGTCGACCGAATTTAACCGAGAGTTCGGGTCTTATAGTCAGGGAATTGCGGTCGACCGGCCGGGTCGACCGCCTAAGGCCCTGTGCATGCTGTGCATGTCGGTCGACCGGACCTGTCGACCGACCCTGCCTGATTCTGCTGCTGCTGCTATTTTCTACTGTTGTCCACTTTGCCTTCCGTCGTCGACTTCCTTGGCGATCTCCTCGACGCGACCCATGGCAATCCGGCAATCCAGTCAGCTTCCTAGGTAATAATCTCTCTTTCCAACAATTCTCCACTTCGGCGAAGATTTCCAAATCTGAGCCGAACTCCAACGAACCCCAGTCCATCACCTGGCGAAATCGACACACGATCTCGGCGAAATCAACACACGATCTCGGCTTGCGCGCACCAGTCGAAATCGACACACGATCTCGGTGAAATCGACACACGATCTCGGCTTGGAATCTTTGGCTCATCTATTCCTGGAAAACATCGCACATGCCTTCCCTGCACTTCACCTTAGGAGAATTTCCATACCTGCCGATCACTAACCGTGGCTCCCTCTCCGCAACTTCACGACCTCACGAAGACTTCCTTATGAGCCAACACTGACTCTCCACTGACTAGCTCTATCTAGTCCACCTGTCTTCCACTGACGGTCCAACTAAGTCTGCGTAGAACACACCAAACATCATCGGCTTCAACTGGATGCACACCACTCCTTATGCAAGCTCAACATCTTCTAACCGGAAGATAAACCTGTTCATCGAGATCACACCATCTCACCACTACGTGAGATCCAATTGGCCACACCACTTCACCTCTACATGAAGTCTCTTCACCTCTACGTGAAGTCTCTCCATCTCTACTTGAAGCTCCAATAGGCCACAACTCTTCACCTCTACGTGAAAATCCAAAATAACATCTCGAGAACCCAAACTAGCTTCATAAGAGTTGTATCATCAAATGGCTGCGCCTTTACGGCTGCCTACGTACCTTTACCCAAAAGGATCAAGCCAACCGTAGTTCATTAAAAATGAGCTTCATCAAGCTCAAGCACTTGCACCTCTATTTGCAGCAGCGAACCTGTCTGACCGAGTCATATGAACCTCTTCCCGACCATCATGGAGGACAACGGCCTTCAACTTCAGCTTGTCAAGATCACAAGCTTGAGATCCATGCTTCTTTAACCACGAATGTGGTTTCACCTTGGTTCCAATGGCTGCAAATAACTCGACATCCTCAACAATGTCGTCAATCTGTTCAGCATCACCCTTGGTATCTTGAACTCCTCCCGGTGTCACCTCCGATGAAGTCTCCTCTGATGCCTAACCAACTGGAGATGATGGAGTAGCATCAACCTCCACCCGCTGCAATCCTTCCTTGGTCTCCGTCCTCTCCACCTGCTGAGAGACAGTGGACTTCAACACTGAAGCCTCTCCAAATGTGACATGCCTGCTCATCACGATATTCTTGTCTTCGGGGTCCCACAACCTGTAGCTGTTCCTTTTGACACCCAAATAGACAAACCTCTTTGCTCGCGGATTCACTTTGCCATTCTTGGCACTGAAGTAAGCCGGACTTCCAAATTCCCGCAGCATACCATGATCTTGAGCAACTTTCCCAGACCAAATTTCTAATGGAGCTTTACCTCCTATCACAGTCGACCGATTCTTGAGATGGCTAGCATACTCAGTCGCCTCAGTCCAAAGCGACTTGTCCAATCCTGCATTAGACAATAACTTTCGAACCTCCTCCAGTAAGGAACGAACTATCTCTTTAGCCAACCCATCTGTAACTGTTGAGAAGTGAGTAGCAATCCCTGTGTTCTGACCAAATTGTAGGAATTGGTTAATGTCTATTCCAACATTACCAATATGAAGCTCCTTTATCTTCCTACCTATCTGCCTCTCCATTTTTCCTCTCCACTTCCTCAACACATCTAGGGCTTCACCCCTTTGTCTCATTGCATATATCCAAACTTGCCTAGATGAACAATCAATGAACGAGACAAAGTACCTGTGACCTCCAAGCGATGCCGTCTTAGCAGGTCCCCATACACTCACGTGAACACGATCAAAAAGACCTTCATTGTGGTGAGAACTGGTGCTGAAACTCACCGTCTTCTTGTCCAGAACGCTGTGTCCACCTTCCAACTTGCAGGTAACAGCACCTTCCATTTCCTTCTTTGCAGGAGCTTGCAAAGATTCCTCTTCTTCCTGTCCGACCTTTCCCTGCCAGACCTCCAGGCCAGCATCATCTGATGAACTTGAAGTCTCCACCTGATCTGTAATCGTGCTACCCTTCAAGTAGTAGAGATTGCCTCGGCGGACGCCCTTCATCACCACCATCGAGCCCTTGATCATCCTGAGATCGCCATCTCGAACAGATATCACCATGCCGATGCTTCCAAAGTTCCCACGGAGATTAGATTTCTCTTCAACTGAGGTACATACCTCACTCCTTTCAGCTCCCTTTCCATCCCATCAAACATCCTGATTCGGATTGTACCTACACCCTCCACGCTACATGGGTGATCGTCGCCCATAACGACCGAACACCCCTCCAGCTGCACAAAGTTGGAAAACCAGCCCAGATTAGCGCACACATGGTATGTTGTACCTGTATCCAGAATCCACTCATCTTTCCATGAGTTACCAATAATGGGAGAACTGACTAAAAACGAGAAATCTGACGAGTCCGAATCTGCTCCATCTGCCTGTGAACTGCTCCTCTGAGTATTCGTCACGTTTGCAAGATTTGTTTCAGCCTTCGACTCCTTCTTCTTCCCCTTGAACTTCGGACAGTCCACTTTCCAGTGCCCTATCTCTCGGCAGAAAATGCACTGGTTTCTCTTGAGATCCCTGAATCCCGGCCTAGATTTCGATCTTCCTCTAATCTCCTTTCCCTTCCTTGATGAACCTCTGCCTCTAACTTCCAATGCCTCCGCCGATGGCCCTGACTGAGAAGGATGCCTCTCATTCTTTCTTGTGTCATAACTCATCAATGCAGACGACACCTCATCATAATCCAAGCTCTGCCTTCCATTAATGAAGGTCAGTGTGAATGTCTCGTACTCCTCTGCAGGAAGTGAATTCAGAAAGATGACCGCCTTATCTTCCTCATCTACCGTGACATCCACATTTAGCAGATCTGTAAGAAGCTTCGTATATCGGTTGATGTGCTCATTTACTGTGCTCCCCTTCTTCATCCGAAACTGATACAGCTTACTCTTAAGCTGCAACCTGGACTCTACACTCTTCGTCAGGTACTTCTTTTCAAGGGTTTCCCACAGTTTCTTCGCTGACGTCTCATGTTGCACAAAGTATTTTATATCTTGTGACAAGCATGAACGTATCAAGCCACATGCCGACCTGTTCATCTTCGCCCACTCTTCATCAGTGGTAGTGTTCTTCTTCTTCGCCAATAGGAGAGTGTCTTCGAGGTTTGATGCATTCAGCGCATTCATAACCTCGCATCTCCACATACCAAAATTGTTAGTCCCATTAAACTTAACAACTTCAATCCTTGGGTGATTGTTCATTATCTTAACAGATGCAGTTTCTTCTGCCATTGAGATTTCTTTCTGATTCTCTATTTATGCGGAAGATCAACTAACTTGAAATAGATCTATACACAGATAAAAATATGATTTTACCTGTCCCTTGAAACCCTAGATCGAGTTTCTCACCAGATCTACTCCACCACGGATTCAACGAGCCCTCCTTGAGTCCTTCTGAGATCGACACACGATCTCCTCGAACCCCCAATACCTCCGATCTGAGATCGACACACGATCTCCACCGGATCAGATCTCGAGCCCTTCGAATCCTCAGAAATTCCCAAGTGCAACCCGGAAGCTTTGATACCACTTGTTGTGCGCGCTATCCAATCACAACAACCAAACAATAGAGAATCCCAAGATCTCCAGCACAAAGAACAACCCAATAGTCACACGAAGAACACACAAATCACAAAGACAAGATTTAACGAGGTTCGGCCTCAATGCCTACGTCCTCGGGGCAATCAATGGAGAGATTTATATTTAGGAAGATGATTACAATAGCTTTTCGTCTCTTTGAATGCAAGAGAACTCTGAGCTAATCCTTTTTCGCAGAGCTTCTACTTGATACAACCCTAGAAATCAACATTAGGCTTAAATACCCAAATTTGCGGAGCAGCAGATTTTCGCCCAAACCCGACTGTCGGTCGACCCGGCCGGTCGACCGACCTCCACCTCGGTCGACCCGCCCGGTCGACCGAATTTAACCGAGAGTTCGGGTCTTACAGTCAGGGAATTGCGGTCGACCGGCCGGGTCGACCGCCTAAGGCCCTGTGCATGCTGTGCATGTCGGTCGACCGACCCTGCCTGATTCTGCTGCTGCTGCTATTTTCTGCTGCTATCCACTTTGCCTTCCGTCGTCGACTTCCTTGGCGATCTCCTCGACGCGACCCATGGCAATCCAGCAATCCAGTCAGCTTCCTAGGTAATAATCTCTCTCTTTCCAACAGTACTAACGCTTAGTGTAGTACGTGAGGGAATTTTCATCTTGCGTATGTACGTCGTCGTGGCGTTCCCGTATCCGTGGGATCAGAGCGTTACAAGATCGGTCGTTTTTGATTGATTGTCAAAAACAACACATCCTTCTTGCATCGGCTACTATCTATATTTCAAAAAAAATAATTTATCTCTATCTTTTTTTTCTTTATTTCCAACCACTATCTAACTAATTCTTATCTCTCTATTTTGATGCTTTGGAAATAGGAATTAGCACACATAAATTTACAGACACTAACAACAAAATATTAATATTTTGAAAAAAATATAATAAATAATTCAACCAATTATCTTTTCTATACTTGTTTCTTGATGGTGAATATCAATTTAAAAACTTTCAAACTTCCATATTGGATAAGTTATACATCATGCTTAAATTTAAATTAATATTAAACATCGTCGTTGTCACTCTTTTATGTGTATTATAGTCTTAGATAAATCACATTTTCTTATAAAGTAGATAATATAACATTTTATATTATTATTCTGATTATTTTGAAATTATTAATTAGTAAGATAAATGTACATCATATTTCATTATTAATCTTTTATTGTTTCTTGACGTATGATGCACGTGCCTGGTTTACTAAGTATAATTAGGGTTGAGCATCAGCTTAATCAGTTCGATTTTTTCTGAAAATTTTAAAAACTGAAATCAAACTGATTTTAGTTGAGAACCAAACCGAACCGAATCGAACTGAAATTTTCGGCCCAGTTCGATTTTGAAAGGTTTGATTGGGCCTTGGCTCGAATAGTTATTTTAAGTCAGAATTTGTATTACTGTAAGTTCGGATTTTTGGGGCTCAAAATTTTGTGCGAGATATATTTATTTATTTTGAGTCAGAATTTGTATTATTTTGTGCCTGATATATTTATTTATTTATTAAAATTATAATTCAGTTTTTTCGATCAATTTGATTTGATAAATGTAAAACCGAAAATCGAACCAAGCCAAAATTTTTAATGTCAAAACCGACCGAACGGAACCGAATTTTTCATTTCAGTTCAAAAATTCGGCCCGATTCGGTTGATCCGATTTTTTGCTCACCCCTAAGTATAATATACATTACAAGTATAGAAATATATAGAGATGGAAATATTAAATATAGTATCCAAGGAAATAAAAAATATATATATAAAAAAGGTACCCTTTCCCCAATTCTTTTTTCTCCTTGTCTTGGCCGCTTCTCCTTTCACTGTTGTAGAAGAGAGATGCGAGCAAATTAGGGCTTGGATCTTCTTTAGGGTTTGAAGAAAAAGACAATGGAACTCCTATGCAATTGGAAACAAAAGACCCTGAGGAGAATGCAGCGGATTCTGAAGACAACGCAGATCCATCATTGCATTACTACTTTTTTTTACTAGGATGCAAGTTGTAGCAATTTACTGTTATTTTGTTTCCCCTAAAATTAAAGTTTAATTAAATAAAATCTTGAAATGGCTTTTCTTGAAATTTGGATTCGGGACTCCGGCCAAGGCTGAACAGAGAACCTGGAAAATGTATGAATACGCCGAGAAGCATCACACGCTAAAACAATTCGTTTGTCCGTCTGCATCCGCAACTCTAGAGAGAGAGAGAGAGAGAGAGAGAGAGAGCAGCAACTGCTCGTTCCCACTCCTCCGCCGCCGCCGCCGCCGCTGCCGCATCTTTCCCCTCATCCCTCCTTCCAGCCTCCTCCTCCTCCTCCTTCCTCCTTTCATCCGAGAGAGAGATGCCACCACCACCTCTCTCATCCACCCACATCTATCCCCTCACCCCTCATTCTTCCTCCGCCTCCTCTTCCTCCCCCTCCTTTCATCCTCGCGCAAGAGAGGGAGAGCAACGCCCACTCGTCGGCAACCCTTCGCCGCCGCCGCTCGCATCTTTCCCCTCGCCACTCCTTCTTCCTTCCTTCCAGCCTCCTTCCTCCTCCTCTTCCCTCTGGGTCGAATTCCACCGCCACCAGTATAATAGTTATTTCTCTGTTTCAGTCTATACTTTCATTGACTATTAGTTAATTCACTCACTCACATCCTGGCTCCTAGTATGACCAGCCAAGCAGGGGCGGAACCAGGAAAATTTTTTGGGATGGGCTGCAATTTTTTATAACATATACTTATGAATTATATGAATTATCAAAAGAATAAAACAGTATTCTCTACTAAATCAGGAGCGGAACTAGAAATAAATTTGCTAAAAAAAGTCAAAATAGAAAGGGGTCTAACACAATATATGAAAAAGAACAAAAATAAAAATGAGTTTAAGCCTATATAGAAAAAAATAGGCCGGGTTTTAGCCCGGCCCAGCCAACTAATGGGTCCGCCCATGCAGCCAAGTCCTTGGACACAGTGAAGACTGCAAAGTTCTTGAAAAAAAAAAATCCTGACATTGAGCTTTACCAGTCATGATACTGTAAGCTTCTTTCTTAACTCAAACACCCTTTTGGATTTCACGTAAATTAAATTAAATTAAATTAAAATACATGGAGTGAACACCTATTTTGTAATGATTTTTTCTTATTTCGTGAGAATCCAGGAGTTTGTTAGGACATTACCACAGACGTGGCCTCGTTTTTTTCTTCTTGTGTGTGTGTAGTGTTCTGGTTTTGGATGTGTTGGATAAGTTCATCAAACATGTGAAATTAACAACAAATCACCAAACTTCCACATGAAATCAAAAAAAAGAGATGCACTCCCTGTAACCTTCAGCAATGTTGGAGGTTAGAAAGACATTTAGTTATGTTAATGTATTCGATATCAACTATCATTAGTGTTAAATCCTTTTCGGTTTATTTCATTTAGAGTTTTATTTTGCTCAAGATTGCATGGGATGTGAATCTCTTTGGTGTGCCGAATGAAAAATGTGTATGCACAATCTTACTGGTCCTAGAAGGTGATGGATGTGGTGGGCATATGATACTTTGATCACTTGGATTGAAATGCATACAGGGGGATGTGGGATGATTCTTTGGGTCACCTGTGTTGTATAACATGCATGTATAATGTTATATCTAAGTAAATTACGATGATAATTACTTTAGTGACATGCTAGATTAGCTACTTTCGCTTTTCAGCATGGTTTGAAATCTTGATTTTGATATCTGAATTAACAATTTCGGTCGTTTATCTAACATCTTGTCTCGTCGTATTGGCAATTTTGAGTATCATTTCTGTTATGTTGGGTTATATTGGCAACATTGGTATCCTACCAAAATTTTCAGCATTGAGCAATTATTTCAAACCTTGGTCTTCAGTTTATATTAACTACTTTTATTAAGGGTCTTTGCTTATATTTCAGATTTGTAATATTACATATTTCTTCCTCTCGCATATGTATTTTTCTCCATGCCCTTCTTTCTTTGGAATATTTTGTGTATTCACTAGTTTTTCAACAAAGAGTCAACAGAACCCTACTTAATGATGTTTTTAAGCGAATTAAATTTATAGGAGATAGGAAAAATAATATTTGTGAGACCAAATTACTCTCTAGATCATCAAAATCTCTCCTATGTGCGATCCATTGATCTTGTATCTTCTCCTCTCTTTCTGATGCCATCTTACTTCTTTCTTCTCTCCTTTTTTCCTCGTTATCTCTCAGCCTGCTCTTCCTCTATTCTCATTTTTTTCTTCTACAATGTCCTTTTTCCTCCTCTCTACATTGGGCCTTTTCTCTCGCTCTCTCTGGCCTGTTTGGTTAAGGGTGGAAGTGAGGAAGTAGTAATAATTCCTTTTGGAACTTGGGAATTGGTTAGTAAGTTTTCTGGTGTTTGGATGTTGTTAGGAAGTGTGGTTTGGAAAATGTTTTGTCTTTTCCGGTGTTCGGATGGTAATGTGAAAGTGAAAGTGGAAAAATTGACCACAAAGTTGACCGTTAAAATAATATTAAAATAAAAATTAATTAAGAAAAATAAAAAATAGACTGCAATTAGAATGCAAGTGAGATTTACATGACCACAAAATTAACTGTAGCACTCTGAAAATAAGGAAATGGTTGTGTAAAAGAGACAAGATAAAATGAAAAGAGGTTTTTTTATTTTACTTTTCCGATGTTTGGATAGATAGGGAAGTGAGCAATTATACTTCCCTATTTCCTTACTTCCGCCCACTTCCTTGCAACCAAACAGCCCCACATGTATGTCAATCTTTCAGGCCATCTTCTCATGATCTACATTTCCATGAGAGAGTCATTATGATCATCTTGTTAAAAATTGCTCTGCTAACAAGGTTCAGTGTAGATCAAATGGGGAAAGGTTTCTATCTTATTCAGGAACTTTGACCTGGCAATATTTTGAATGACTGACAACTCTCCCCAATTCTGGTTAAAAGATAAACTAATTTTTTCACCATTGTCTCATCCTCACTTGTATGATTGAATGTATTCATGAATTAGAAAAGTCAAATTGTCTAAAGTTCATTGCGCACGTAGTTGTTTAAACCTTTTCATCGATTCTTCTCTACAAAAAGTTGAAGTTAGAGATAAAACTTCAAGAATACTTTCTTCTTTCTTATTCATTTACATAGTTAACAGAATGTAAAGTATCAAGTGATGAAGTCAAACAAAAGGAACAAGATCTGCCAACAGTTGTTCCTTCTGAAAAATCAAATGGTCAAAAGTTCATTGTGTGCACGCGTGACTGGCCGTATTTCTTTCTATAAAATTTAGAAATTTAACTAATTTTCTTAGAAATTTCTTCTTTCTAAGTTAATTCTGTAGTTATAGAGTGAAAAAAAAAATTGTGGGTGAAACAAAAGAAATAGGATTTTCCAAGAGTAGTTCGTTCTTGTAGGTTGGCTTCTATACTAGCTTAGGCTAATTAGTTTTCAAAAAAAAAAAAAAAAAAAAGTCAGGGAGCAGATTTACAGAACTTGGAGTTTTAAGAACTTTGTTGAGCATAACTCTTATATTTGTTCTTAAAGGATTTTTTAACTTAAAAATACAAAAAAGATAACTTCTTAATCGTTAGTTTTTAAGTTCACCTCGCAGCTTGGCAGGGTATTATTGTGTCATTTTCATCCAATAACATAGCCAATTTATCTGCAAGTTAATTCAGTAATTAGTGCATCTCATGGTCAAGGGACCTTACAAGCATTTTCACATTCTGATTCTTGCTTTTATGGTCATGACCACAATGGATCTTTTATCAACAATCCAATCTCAGATTTCACATCTGGCTTGAATTATTACATACCATCATTTTTGCTTTCTTGGGTCTTCTCTTGTCACTGTTATTATGGTTGGTAATCCCCATCCAAATTGTTCACATTCTCATAATCATAGTGGTCACAAAACTGAGAAGGTTAATCACTTTTTTTATTATTTAAAATAAAAAAATCGTCCAAAAAACAAAGTACATTTTTACTGGTTTTGCTGTATGAGTTTCCATCTTACAGTCAACAACACTAGGCACTTTGTTGTGTTTCCAGGAAGTTTAAGTTGGCATTTTAAAGAAATTCTCAAGAGAAGATTGATATGTTCAAGGAAAGAAATATAGGCCAAACAATTTTTAAACAATGGAACTAAGGTTTTGTGTCACATTGAGGAGCATATTTCTTGTTATATCATTTCATTCCATTTCCTACCAGAAATATACTTCTGCCTCATAGTTGAGGAATTTAATTTCCACTTCCCATTGTAGTAGAAACATAGTTTAACGTGCAAGTCAACCATGTGCAATGCCAAAGTTGTATACATATCAACATTTTTAACTCAAAATGAGCTTCAGTATAATAAGTAACATTTTAATCAATGAATCAGTAATTAAAGACAACTTTGTTTCACTAGAAAGCAGACAAAATTATTAGGCCGACTCACAATTTGCTTAGAAAACAGAATGCTGCAATATATCATACGTAATAAATTTGTGAAGTCTGTTATATTGCAAGACTGGTGAAAATCTGAAGAAACTTAAATAGCATGGCATTGAAAACTAAATGAATGGGTGTAAAACACTCTAGTAACTGACAGTACTAAAAGATTCAAAGAATAACCTGAATGGTCAGGCTTCAAGATCTAAAACAATATTATGAGGACCAGATTTGCTTAATTCTTACTAAAAACAATATTATAAGGATCAGATTTGCATAATTCTTACTTTGGCTTGTAAAGCCGAAATGCAGTACAAATACACGGACGTGTCTCTCATCGTGCATGCACCTGTCATACAATAGAAACAAATCATGTTTGCTCTACCGCTCCTCCGACGATCAACGGACCCACTTTTATTCACAGCATCACTTGCAACTCTGAATCAGCAACATGCTCAGATGATCTGCAACAGTAGTCAAAGCAGCAGGTTATCGAAAGGAATTTCAGTTATGACAGGAATTTTAATTTATTAGAAGAATTCTAAAATTTTATGCAATCATAACCACTAAAGGAAAAATGAAATCTTGAACGCAATAATCATGGTTTACCTTTTGAATCAGGAACTATGAAAAGTGTAACATATGTATTATCCACTAGGAAATGCAAACATATAACATAATTTTTTTTTTCAAAATGCAAATTTTCTTGTTAATATTAAAGAGTCTCACTAACACCAATGGCTATAACACAATCCAGGCAATGAAAATGTTCGACATGTCTGCTAGGTTCCCACCTACTCCAATTGTAGATGCCCAAGACTCAACCCTAGAGGGTACAATTAAACGGTCTTCCTTTTTTTTTTTTTTTGTGAAATTAAATGAGGAAATCATGGAAGACATTTTATCCTGATTTTTATGAAAGATTAAGATTCACTATTATATGAAGCAAGATAATAATTTAATTGGAACCAACCACTACACTCTCAAAAAAACTGCATATCTGAACGGGCTGCAACAGGTTGCATTCAGCTCGGATCACACAAAGTCAAGAACATAGAAGAACGATTCACAAATCACTTGGAATTTGAATCATAATATCTGGAATCCCATTCTTCAAGAAAACACAAGATTCACACCTGAATCATACAACATTAAGATCATATCTGGATCATACAAACAGGTTACACACTGGGGTTGGATCATAAAACGTCAACATTTTACAAGGTCCACTTACAAATTCACTTACATTTTTAAGATCATATATGTTTTCCTATAATTTCCATTCTCACATTCTGGTTCCAGATGGATCAAAAACTCTGTTTACCAGAATCATTCATTTCATTCAGAAAGCAGCAGGTGCGTATAAACAACACTTGTTTCCTTAGATTTTTGAAGTTTTTATTCTATTGATACTACAGTGAAACATCACAGGCACCAAGATGAAGCCAAGAACGAAGTCCATTTAGGCTCAGTCACTGCCTTCAGCAGGGATTGTTAAGGCTAAAAGGAATTTTGGGGCCAGTTCATTTTTAGAAGTCAAGGCTAATTAGAGACTCTGCCAAGTGTCGTTAGGTACCAAGAATCAAGGGTCCCAAATAATAAAACTTGAAGTGTATATTTGATGGGAAATCAAATATACACTTCAAGTTTTATTATTTGGTAGTGTCGTTAAGTACCAAGAATCAAGGGTCCAAATAATAAAACTTGAAGTGTATTTGATGGGAAATCAAATAGCCAGGCAGTTCATGGGCAAGCAACTGAGCCACAACCTCTACTGACAAGGAAAGGTGTCCAGCAGGAACATCCAACACTGTCCTTCTTGCAGTAAGATGAATGTTTGCAACACACAGCTAAATATGTATACATATCAATTGTATAATCATATGCAAAAGCTACATTAGTAGAGATAGTGTTTTCTCATAATATGCACAAAATCAAATAGTTTTATTTTAAATAAGAACCTACATGAAAAACGAATGTGATAATATTGTCACATTTCTATAAAAAATCCCAATCTTGTAGAATTGATTTAATACAATTTATTTAGCTCGAAGGGTACATTTGAAAATTGACAAAATATGTACATTAAGCTGCGGAAACTGTATCGTTTTTTTTTTTAAAGACAGTGTTGGACCTGTATTGTTACCACCCCACCCCCCACCCCCCCCAACCTCCCCAACCCCCGCGGGAGAGCCAGGCCTCAGTGACTTTCCAGTGGCTTAACGCCACTTAGCTCTAAGCTTTGGGCCCCATGGTCATTTGAATTGAGGTTGGCTGGTTGGCTTTAGTTGGCCAGATGCGAGGAGCCAGACATGCCCCCTGTTGCTTTATACATGAGGGGGAAAAAAAGATATCCTTCTTAATTATCTCAAAATCCATATCCGTTTATGTTTACCTCTACTCCACATTTCTCCATTAACTACAATCCCATCACCATCTCAACTGGCACACTAGCTGCTCTCTCTTGCATAGGTCCAAACCCATATCAATTATTAATCCGTATTTCCTCATGTTTTCTTAATTGCAGAACATTCCCATCCGTAAAGCATTTCTAGTTTCGTAACATCAATAATTTCTTCACTTATTTCCCACCAGCAAACTATCTGCTTTATAAAAATATGTTTACACTGTCTTTAAATTGCTTTTGGTTGGGGAAAAAACAACTTGTATTATGCTTCATTATGATCTAATCAAGGTTCAAAACCTCAGTTTTGAACACCATTTCTTTTCTTCCATAGTTTCAGCATCAGCTGCTTTCTGTTGGTTTTGATTTCACAGCTTCAATTTAAGCATTGAAATAATTTTTCTAGAATAAATATATGAATTATTAGTATTTTGAATCACATACTGACATAGTAAATTCCCTAACACCCGCGCAGTGTCCTACCCACACTATTCGTCTTGCTAAAGTATATGCATGCAGACTGTAAGATCACACCAAAGAGCTAGCATGCATGAAAGCATTAATTTTCCTTTTCTATAAAGAAAATACATTTTCAAAAAAACAGTTTGAGGAGATAGATCTGAGGCTCCAAACCATTTAAGATCTGTCATGGATGGTGTGGCATTGTTCCACGGGGGTAGCCTACACCGGTCGCACATAAACTGGACCGATTAACTTTTCCTTTCAAGTTTACTTGAATTTCCAATGGCTGGATAAATAAGAGGTTACACTCAGTGGTTGTTAGCTTATATAAACTTGAAACCTTGGTTTCAACCGTTCTATAAGTGCCTCAAAACATTGATCTTTATACGCTTAGGGAGGTTTGGCTATGAACCAAGAGTGCAGCATGTTTCTTGTGAGAACTCAATTAAGAACCACAGACCAAATGTTTTTAGTTATGTGTCTCATTTGGTTTCTAGCAAGACCGCTCTATAAACTTGAGGATTAATATGTTGAGGCGTGTAGAGTGAAAACCCATGGTTTTAAGTTAACCACCTTACAAACAACTCAAAAGTGAAACTTCTTTCTTATCCCACCATTCAAAACTCGATTCAATTATCTTGAAAAGAAAAGTTAACGGGTGTAGTTTCGGTGCCACCTAGGTAGCAGCCACTAGCCCTGTGAATGCCTCATCATGTAACACAGATCTTAGATGGTTTGGATCAACCTCCTCAAAATATATGCCAAAAAGTGTAAGCATAAAAGAAAGTGGATTAATGTTTCTCGTTAATGGTCCCCTTCCTATCACCTTCTTCCTCTAGCTCTATTCAAGACTTTCCAGTCTTGTCATCTTTATTTTGGAACTTTGGTCTATTGTATCTAAATGTTATCTGAGTTTTATAAAGCTTCAAACGACATCGGTGCCATTAGTTTACTCTCCGATTCTCATATTTCAAGGACCATAAATAAGAACAAATTCACAAGATTGGATGATGCCAAGAAAAGGAAGATGTGAGCAGAGAAGTTGTGCGCGCTCTCATATTCCACAGACCTTAAAGGGCAAGAGAAGTTCTACTTTTCTATATATCTCAAATGGAACAGGCCATGTATTAAGATATGTGATAAATGACGTGGCGTGGGTCCACAAGGGTTGCAGCCCTGGCTGCTACCCAGGTTGCACATAAACTGCATCCAACGTTAACTTCATTAAGGGAGAACAGGTGCCAAAAAGCTGCACTGACAAGTGGATTGTGTCCTGGCACACGCATGCTACCTCTTTGGTGTGGTCTTCCAGCCCAAACATAGCAAGATGAATCAGCGTAGGATAGGGCAAGCAGAAGGTTTAAGTCAGTGAGTTTATATATTTATTTTTTAAAATTAATTTTAAATGCCACATGAAGCTTAAATCAAAAAACCAACAGAAAGCAGCTAATACTGAAATCAATGAAGAACATAAGAGAGTCAAAACTGAGATTTAGAACCTTGATTGAAACATAACAAAGCATATGAAGGCATTACAAGTTGTCTTATATTTTTCCAACCATAATCATTTACGGACAAATTTACATATTTTATTATGCAGATATACCTTGGTAGGTAATGAACAGATTTTTTTTTCTTTCACGGGAGTTGCCAATTCTTGTCTTACATGTGCTCGGGAAATGTTATTTTTCGTCAGTTAATGCAGCTAACGCTGGAACTTTTTTTAAGAGGGTTAACATTTTTCATATAGTTCATGGAATCAAAGCGAAACTTTTATATGACCGCTATGAAACCCGTCATGTTTAACGGATGGTGATAATGTTTTGCGATTGAGAAACATGATGTCCATAAACTGAATAGTCATTGAAGTGAGGGTGTTAAGATGGATGTTCAGAAAATGAGTAACCCTTTTATTTGTGATGGAAAAAGTATCACAAAATGTCAAAAGTTCAATATTCAATCATGTCACGTGTCAATAAACACTCAATGGCGTATTTCTCCGTCACCTATGAAGCATGGAGACGGACACGGGACACAGATATGATATGAACATGACGACACGGCAAATCCTTAAAATGTAGTATACAAAGACACGGTGATATGCTATGTTTATGTGTAACTATATGAAATATGCATCAAAAGTCATAGTAAATAGGACATTTTCTCCTAAAAGTAAAATGAAAATAAAATAAAATCTAAATGATTTACATCCATAACTTATAATACATAACAAAATAAAACCAAAACAAGATATGAAAATAATCTAATTAATGCCTTGCTTAGTTCACGAGTGTTTAGATTCTACTTACATATTATTCATTTATGTCAACAACCTTCTTTTTATTGTTTAACATTTCTCTAAGGTCTGACACGTGACTTTAAATTCTATTTAAAGCTGACACGTCGCCGACACAAGATTTTATAGTTTTTTAAGTTCTGACACGATTTTGAAGCGTTGAATACGTGTCGGGCAAGTGTCTTGCAAGTGTCGGTATCCGACACAGTCACGACACTCACTTTGAAGTGACCGTGCTTCATAGTACATCACCAAAAAAAGTTCATTTTTTCTTGAAGGAAGCAACATTTGGCATCTCCCACAATAACTCTATTCACCCTCCTTCCTCCTAGATGTTACGCTGATTCTTAAACCAACCGTTGACAACATATAAGATGTCTCTATCACAAGAAAAAGTTCGATTTCCTAGAGAATCATCAAGCATCTCTCATAATAACTTTACCTCCCTCGTTCCATCCCTTTGACTAAACTTGTATACCCCCAGAAGTTTGACCTAAGACAACAATAATTCAATACTAAGTTCTATAGGTGAGATGATCTTTTAAGTGGAGATTAGGGCAAGCATACTCTCTCTAGACATCATTGATGCAATGGGAGCTATATTTCTGCTGCAAAATTGCGTTGTGATGAAAAGAAGATGCTTCAAAATCCACATTTCAGACAAATAATGATTGTTATCTACATTTGAATTTTCATCAACTGAGATTGTATTATTGACACGTTCTGGTAAGTTCAATGTCAAATCATAACAGAAGGAAAAATGGTTGCTCGAAAAAACTACATGGTCTTAGATTAAAATCCAGTAGAGGTAAATCTAGGTAATATTCTGGTTGAAACATTGCAAACATGAATTGGACTGCAGTGAGCCATATGAGGTTGGTCTTGTTCCCATGGACAAAGATCTTAGTGTTTGGCCATTGACTCAACTTTATAAATATAAATGTGTGTGTGAAGTCATCCATCAATGAAGAGCTAATCAATCCAAAAACCCCATAAATAACATCAAGGACGCAAAATACAAGGGCATTCAAACACACATCTTTTTAAAAAAAGAAAGTCATAAAAGGTACACAATCAGTAAAGGTTATATCAAAATTTTCATTTAATACTGTTCTCGAGAAAAGAAAAGAAAAAACCCTCTAATACAACCAATCAACAGATATACCTCACCATGTCTAGCCTAAATCAGACAACCTAGACAGATTTTATTGGTAAATTGTTCTTTCATTAAGCATTGCATGATAAAAGGTAATTAAATTGTAAGATAGAACCATTCACATGAATCACATCCATTGTATTAAATATCGGCCGATATACCAATATATCGGCCGATATACCGGTATTTTATTCAAAACGATACTATAAGTGCAAAAAATTACCGGATATTATTTTGGACCGATACGGGCCGATATATCGCCATGTGACCAATATATAGGCCGATATCTGAGATGAAATATCCGATATATCGGCCGATATAGTCACTTATTTGGATAATTATTATTTTTTGCTTGAGAGATCGTTTTATTTTATTCTATGTTCATTGCGGTATTTCAATGATGTTTTTATTGATGTTTGGATAATAACTTATTTCTTTTAATAATGTCTTATATGTATTAACTATTGATATATCAACCGGTATTTAGTACCATATATCGCGATATATCACCCGGTATTCGATATCTGGTATATAATTTTGCCGACCGGTATATCGCCGATATTCGATGTTTAAAACACTGATCACATCCTTCTTCAAAGAAGAAATCATGCGGAACAAATTCAATGAAACAACACCATACATTGCCACCAACTAATCAGTTCAATTCAAAAAAAAAAAGAAGCATAAAGATATGAATTCAAGAAATAGATTACCCATTCTCAATTTCCAAATAAAGGGATGCAGACTCACTTTATTAGGGCAAGAGCTTGCCGGCCCGGAAAACCGCAAACTTGGAGGCTCTCGAGTACTCGTATTGAACCCCTTCTCCTTCAAGAACCCTTCGAGCAGCGCCTTAACCCTCTCCGGCTCCTTGGTCTCACACTCGATCTCGTAACTCGTCCCGAACCCATACTGCGTCTCGTCCAGCTCCAAGATCAGCCCTTCCACCCACCGGTACACTGCCCGGACGTTCCGGAACCCCCCCAGGCAAACAAACTCCCCATTCACCCCGATCTCCTCTCTTACCCTCCTCAAAATCCTCGAGTCCCCAAGCAAAGACCCGATCTTTGAGGGCTCCGCGACGACGGCGCGGCCGACGGAGGGGTCGATCTCCTCCTCGTCCTCCTCGACGCGGCTGATGCCGTCGACGAGCTTGGCGCGGGCCTTGAGGGAGAGCACGCACTTGGCATCGTCGTCGTAGAAGCGGATGCGGAGCGCGGCGAGGGCGGATGAGAGGTCGGAGGCGGCGGTGTCGAAGAAGATGTTCTCCTGGAGGTGGGTCCGGAGGTGGAAGGGGGAGAGGGCGTCGGAGAGGAGCTGGTGGGCGGCGGCGGAGGGGAGGCGGAGCTTGATCTCGACCTCCATAGATCTTAGAGTTAGGGTTCAGGTTTTGTTCTAGTTGTTGAGCCGATGCGGTGGGATTTGGAGAGGGGGAGAGGGGATCGAGGAGCTTGTGGAGGAGGGAAGTGGAGGAGGAGGAGGAGGAGGAAGAGGGGTTGTTAGAGTTAGGGTTAGGGTTAGGGTTTTGAATGGGTTTTGATCGGCGAAGCTGCTCGAGTTCGTCTTTGTCGTCGGGCTTCACTTCGATCTTGCTGGGTTTGCGGCGGAGCATTCTCCTCCCGCGATCACTCCCGAGAAGATGGGATAGCGTTAAGTTTACGGACTGATATAAAAATGTTTTCTAATTTCTGGTTCATACTTAAGATCTGCATATTTCATATTCACCCTTCACATCATGTAAATAGGAAAAAAAATCCTCTTCCTCCGGTCACTCCCTTAACTGTGAGAATATAATTGAGTATTTCTTAACTTTATGAATAAATATGAAATATATTTTCTATATGCAAATCACAACGTGTATCCAAAGAATATTTCTACCTATATGAAAAATGTGTCGTACACATTTCAGGGGCACGTGTGAATTAAGAAATTATAGAACAGAAAAAAGAGAGGACAACAATAAAATAATGAAAGTTAAATTTGAGGGACTAAAATTCATATGATTGATCAAAGTCAAGAGGGAATGCCAAGCTCACACAAGATGGATCGAAATCATTTGCTGTGCAAAGTTTTATTTATATTTTACACAATTGGTTAAATACAACCTAATAATGGAGCAAATAATGGTATCTGTGGTACAGAAACCAGGATTTAGAATTAAGTTGTTTGGGGAGGTAAAACCTATGGAGGAGGGGGAAAATACGAACTAGAACAATCCAAGAAGACTTCACACCACGGTTCAAAGACTCGGTCGAGTCGGAGGGAGACGAGTCGGTCGAGTCGTATCCATCTCGGCCCGCTCCGAGACGAGTCCGAGTCACGAGTCGGTCGTCGACTCTGTTAATCTCACATTAAAGATTAAGTGGCCCACTACCCTATTCAATGGATTCCTAATTAAGGTCAACTGATATTATAGATGCCCATATTAAAGTTACATTTATATAAGTTAATAATCACATGAGGTATAAAGGGGCCATGATGGGTGGTTTTATCTCAGGGGGTTATTTGTAAATGTTAGACCCTTATCTCTCCTCCTGTAAAGAAAACAACACTCTCTCATTCTTTTGAGATATCCATCATTTTTGCAAGTGTTGTGAAAAGAGAAGGAGACAGAGAGAAGAAGGGTTTTGCATTAGGGTTATTGCAGGATCAAAGAAAGAATCAAGGTCCTCTTCAACATTCATCCATTCTCCACTAATGGCTTCAGGTATGTGTTTATATGAATATGCATTTAAATTCTTCTTGAGATGTAATTGATTCTAGATCCATGCTAGTTTAATCCGCATTAAAGTTCTTTTAATATCTTTCATTTGGTATCAGAGCCAGGTTTTTAGAATCAATACATCTTGGATTATGGATTATGGAAATTAGGGTTTTTTTTTATGATTAACAGTTCATAAAATCAAATTTTGATCTTTTAATTGTGGAATTATAAGAGGATTTAATAACCCTAATATTCTGTTTAAATTCCTCTAATTGTACAATTAACTGGGATCAAATTCAAAAAATTAAAACCCTAATTTTCCCTATTTTTGGCTTCAGTCGATTAAACAGAAACCGCACAGGATAACTGTTTCGTCGACTGTAGTCGACTAGCCCATAACACTAGTCGACTAGGTCTGTTTCCAGAAAGTTGTGAACTCTCTGTTTTTTTTACTGATTAGTCGACTTGACATTTTGATTAGTCGACTAATAATGAGTATAGTCGACTAACCCTTTTCCCAAGTCGACTAATAGATTAACCGAGAGTTGCCTTCCTGCAGGAGTCGACTAATCTTGCCCTTAGTCGACTAACCTATTATTGTGTAGTCGACTAATCCTTCCTCTATGGTCGACTATACTTGACCCAAGTCGACTAATCCCCTTTTGTAGTCGACTTGACTTAGCCTTAGTCGACTAGGCTTACCTTGACTAGTCGACTAATGGCTGTTTAATTTCAATCATGAATGTATGTTACACATTAAGTTATGGTGTTAATATTGATTGAATTGGTCAAGTGACAATGAATTGAAGTATTATAGTATTACTCAAATAAAAGATTAGAGAATATTATTGGTTAGTTTTGTATTCATACGGTTTATTGATTTAGTAGTTGCCAAAGTGACCTATATTAGTAAGCCTTATGAATATACAACTACATAAAAGACTTGTCAATAGGGTGACATTAAAGACAATAATATTCTCGATGGCGGTCATAGTTAGGAGATTGGACTGGTCCAAAGGAAAGTCTCTTTCAAATAATTATGAACCGGGTAGGATAGTGTAATTATGTAACTTAATGGTGTAGAATTGGATACCCAAAGGTAACATGACTTACTATCTAAGTGACATAAATTATATTAGACCTACATAGGTGATAAAAGGTCTCACCTAAAGAGTGAACACTAGATATGCTTAGGTTTCGCCCAAAAGAGGAATCAAAGTGATATCAATAGTTCATCTTCATAAATTAAAGATTTTGTATTGATTCGAGGCCTTAATGTGAGCTTGTCCTATTTTGTTTCAGTGAACGTTCCCACTTCCCTTCACTCTCATGCAACTAGCATTCCAGCCCTGGATGGTACAAACTTCTCTGAGTGGTTTGAGCATGTCCAATTCACACTGGGTGTACTGGACCTTGACATGGCTCTTTTAGTAGAGAACCTGATGAAGTGACTGCTGAAAGCACTGCAGACCAGGTTAGCCATGTCAAAGCTTGGGAAAGGTCGAATAGACTCAGTCTCATGTTCATCAAGATGACCATTGCTAATAACATCAAGACTTCACTCCCACATACTACTAGTGTTGGCCCAAAGGCCATTATCCCGGTTATTTTGATGATAGCAAAACGTATTAGTTATGTATTTAATAATCTTTTAAAGTATTTCAGCTCAAGAAACAGATTTTGACGACTCCGCTAAAAGACTCACAAATTTGGAGTTCGCCCAACATTTGCATTCCCAAGCTAAAGCACATAGGAAGCTTCGGAATTTGCGTTGAAGAAAAGTTCAAGAAGAAGATCAAGACTTGCTAAAGAATCCAAGATGTGTACTTTGTTTATTTTCATTTTAGAATATTTTGTCAAAACTAAATAGTAGAAGTAGAGATATGGGATATCACACACACACATTTTCTAGAGTGGTTTATGGCTTCAAAATAATTTCTATTTCTATTTCCAAACTCAGTTTTAGTTGAACATATCTATTTTGGAAATACGATTTTAGAGAGACTAGTTTTTGGGAAAAACATTTCATTGAAAATCAAGTTTTTATCAAAAGAATTTTTACCAAGTATTTTACCTTGATAGTAGTATGACACATGCTCATACTCTATGATTTTTTCAAGACCAAACATTTTATCCAAGACCCAAAACCAAATCCAAAATTGTCCAGGTCTGTGAATTCTGATTTTTCAGAAATTCACAGTGACCGGTCGACCGGCAGTCGACCGGCACTCGACCGACATGCACAAATGTGCATGTGCGTATCAGTCGACCGGAGGTCGACCGATACTCGACCGGCCCCAACCTGCTGCTCTCTGGAAATTGCCAGTCGACCGACCGGTCGACCGGTGAGCCCCAACGGTCGGATTTTTGACCGTTGGCGGTCGACGACCCGGTCGACCGGTAGTCTGTCAAAAATTCTGACAGACTCAACAGCTATTTTTCTGACTTTTTGACTTTGGGATTTGTCTCCAACGAATCTCTTGAGCAGTTTTTGACCCCTATAAATAGGTGGTCACTTCATATGATATGACTAATGATTTTAGAGCTATCAAGTGCAATTTTACAAAAGTTTCAAAGATTTCCAAAGTTTTCAAAAGAAAAGATTTTCTCTCCAAAGCCTAAATTTCCATCACCTTTCTTGGAGCCTATTCCTCTACTTCTCTCTAGCTTTGCACTACACAATCCCATACTCTAACTCTCCTATTTGGTTCTAGGATTGTGCTTAGTGAGCTCTTTGTAAAGTGGTCAAGTGTGATCACTTCCATTGTAATTGAGTGAAGTTGTAGAGGCATCGGCCTCAAGGCGAGCTAGTGTGCTCAAGGTGGTGAAGTGTCATCACGGGAGACGGACAAGTGTTGTCCTTGTATTGTTGATCCGGTGGGATCCTCAATAGTGGAAATCCTTCAAGTGTGAAGGCGGGGACGTAGAGCGTGGCTCGAACCTCGGAAACATATCGGCGTGTTTGCGTTTGCTCAAATTCCTCTAACTCTATCTCTTTTAGTACTTGCAATTTTACATTGTCTTTTACTTGCAAGAAATATTGTATTGTGCTAATTGTTTAGAGTTAAATTTTTAAATTCCGCATAATTGCCATTATCATATAGCCATCACCTATTCACCCCCCCTCTAGGTGATTTCAATTGGTATCAGAGCCTAACCCTACAACTTAGGTCTAACAACCTTAGGGAGATCCATATATTTGGCTATATATTTGCTTGTTGTTGATTGTTGCATTTTACTTGCTTGTGCATTCATGGCATCCATGGACTTTTCTAGCATTAAATCCCTCCAAATTGATGGCTTGAACTTTCCCATTTGGAAAGTCAAGATGAACTTGTTTTTGAAATCCTTAGGTGTTAGGGTAGCTAGGGCCATTACCAAAGACTTCATTGAACCAACTAGTGATGAGAGCACATGGTCCGAGGATACCACCAAAGACTATGAAGCAAATGCTAGGGCACAATATGCATTAACACAAGCACTTAATGAAGATGACCTTGCACGCATCATTAATTGTAAATCGGCATATGAAGTTTGGAACATGCTTATTGTGACTCATGAGAACGTCACAAGTCAAGAGAGCAAAAGTTGACTTGTTACGTTCTCAATATGAGAATTTTTACATGATTGATAATGAGAGCATTGATGACATGCTCACTCGCTTTACAAAAATAACTAATGCTCTTTCTTCCTTAGGCGACAAGATTGACAACGATCAAAAGATAAGGAAGGTGATTAGAGCTCTTCCCAAAGCTTGGGAAGTCAAGGCGACAACCCTCAAGGAGCTAAATGACAAAGAGGAGATGGACTTCTCCGGCTTCATCGGCAATCTCAAACACATGAGATGGAGATGAAGGTACGAGAAGAAAGGGAGGCACCCAAGAAGAAATCAATAGCCTTCAAAGCCGCTCAAACAATTCAAGACGAGGATGATTCATCGGACGAGTGCGATGAAGACTTCGCCATGCTCATCCGGAAGGTGGGCAAGATGTTTTACAAGAAGGGAAGACAAAGCAATTTCCGGCGAGGGAAACCTCAAGGGAGATTTGAAAGAAAAAGAGAGGAGCCCGGTCCTTGCTTCCATTGCAAGAAGATCGGTCACCTCATTGCCGATTGCCCCGCTCTACAAGCGACCACATCCAAGAACGGGCAAAGAAAGAAGAAAGCAATGGTGGCTACTTGGGATGACACGGAGTCGGAATCCGAAGAGGAAGTCGACGCCGCGCACATGTGTTTCATGGCACATGGGGAGGATGCACCAAAGGTAACTCTAGAAAACTCTTTAGATGAAGATGAGTTAACTATGGATGAATTTGCACAATTTTTTGAAGAATTGCAAAATAGGTATGAAATTTCCCAATCTCAAAATAAGAATTTAAAAAGAGAAAATGAAGCTTTAAAACATAAAGTTGAAATAGTTGTTAAAGAAAAGGATGTTTTATCTAGCTCTTTTGGAAAATTGAAAAATGATTTTGATAAATATAAACTTGCAAATAAGGGTAAAACCACCATAGTTTCAATAGATAAAAATGATTTTGTTGAGATCAAAAGCGTGTTGATGCTTTGGACTCCACGCTTAAAAATTGTGCATTTGATTTGAAAAAGATAGCTTCTAAATTTCCTAAGGGAACACCCCAAGGGAAACATGCACAACATGCACATACACATGCACGGAAACATGCTCACACTCACAAGCATGCATACATGTATAGTAGTGGTAGAATTTATGTTTGCACTCATTGTGGCCGCAAAGGCCATTTAGAAAAATTTTGTTATGCTAAAAATAATGTTAAGAATAAATATGTTTGGGTTCGCCCCGGTACTAACCCTAAAGGACCCTCAAAGATTTGGGTACCAAAAGATCCTCCAAATGTAGGTGACACAGGTGGATCTACTTCCTCCAAGACTTAGGGGAAGACGGTGCCCGGGTGGTAGATGCAACTAAGCTCAAAGTTCAAATCTAGCTTGCATCGCTATCGTGGAGGCACCTATTTTGGAGATTGCCCTAAATTGGTAACATCTCCATTTTAAAATAGTTGTTGATTTTTGGTAATGTATACATGTGTATAGATTGTAGTTTGTTTTTGTTCGTTATTGATACATGCTTATATAGAACTACTTTTCTATCATGTTGTGTACATGCCTTGTATTAATTTTCATATCTTGTATTGTTATGCCTTATGTCATTATTGTCACATGTCCATTTTGTTAGATAGTGTATCTACATGTATAGTTTAGATTTTGTAATTTATACTTGTATACATATAGACCTATTTTCATAAAAAAAAATAAAACTTTTTGAAAATTTTCATATTTAAACAAATACCTTAAAGATGGCAATTGCGCACCTCAACTCATTCAAGAGGAATCAAGAGGATGAAGTTCAGAACCCGTCACTGGTATTCGGCTTCAACATCTTTAAATCTTTGTTAAATTTGTAAAATAAAATTAAAACATTTTGTGTGAAGTTTTTGTTGATGTGATCACTAAAAGAAGATTTTTTAAAACTGATTGTTATATCCCTGTATGTTATTATATAACATATTTTTATTTGTTATAATTTTTATTTAAAATTTTTTTTGGTCAGAATCTGGTAACAGTATTCAGACTTTCGACGTCGACCGGCCCCTAACCCAGTCGACCGGCTCTGTCTGAGAAGAAAAAAATTTTGTATTTTTTTGTGCTACCGGTCGACTGTTGTTATAGGACCAGTCGACCGTTCTAGATGCGTGACTCTCTGTATCTTTTCGGTCGACCGGTCCCTTAATCCCAGTCGACCGATAGTCGTTATTCTGGCGATATTTGGACCTTTTCCTTCACTGTTTCGCTCATTCTCTCTTTTCTCTCTCAGCGACCCGCAGGAACTCCTCCTCTCCAAAATTTCTAACTTCAAATCCATTCACTTGATCTTAAATTCCTTCAAAACCCATTTCATACTCCTCATTTCTAATTCGGATCTTCAATCTCAAGCCGATCCGTCCGTCAGATTCTCAGAATTCTGGATTTAAAGCTAGGGTTTCAGATTTTTCCAAAGGTAAAAATTTCGGATTTTCACTTGTTCTTCCTTTCTAGCTTAGATATATCACTTCTTTTGTCTTCATATTAGGTTGATTAATCATCTAGATCGTGCCTTTACCTGCAAAACCTAAAAATTTGATTTTTGTCATGGCTCCTAAAAGACATCGTTCTGAGAAGGGAAAGGGCACTGCCCAATCCTCATCTCAAGCCCCTAGGACTGATCCTGTGTTCCGTAACGATCTTGCTCTGATCGTTACACAAATTAGCCCCTAGGAATACTATTTCGGGTAGATATGTGGCTATCCAAGACTTGAACATCTAGATATCCCCACATACTCCGTACCAACAATCTTGTGGATTTTCTCTCCATCAGGGAGAAGGTTTACACTTCTTTGGTTCCCTATTTCTATGCCAATTTTGAATTTAGTGGGAAACGGATTATTTCCCGTGTGATGGGTAGGGACATAAACATTTCCCTAGGTCAGTTTGGTAGGATTCTTCATCTTTCCACTGATGGATTAGATGTTTACTCTTATGACCTACATGATTTTCCTGTATATCCGGAGGGTGAGTCTTCGCTCACCGCATCCACTCTCATTCACCGGGATGACAATCCCGATCTAGTGAGGAATGAGATTGTGAGTCAGTATTCCCTCCAATCTCAGGTCCTTGCTAAGATTATCTTTCATAATATCGTGCCTAAATCCGGTGAATTCAGCCATGCTCGAGGCCCTGTTCCCTTGATTATCTATTGCCTCCTTAAAGGCATTAGGATAAATTTCCCTCGAGTGATCGCTTCTCACATGAGTGGTGATCAGATTCGCACTGCTGGTAGGAGTTTGCCTTACGGCATGCTCATTACCCATCTTCTCAGGGCTTTAGACTTCGATCTTCTGGTCAAGCCTCTTCAAAACCCTCTTCTGATATCAATACTGCTGCTTTGAAGATGATGGAAGCTCAGTTGCGTCGACACGCAGCTGTGCAACCACCACCTGTTCCTGCAGCTGATCCAGCTCCAGCTCCACCTCCTGTTTTTCCTGCTCCTGAGTTTCAGGGTGTTTCTTCTTCTGAGCTCCGCTCGCAGATCGAGGCACATCAGGCCTGGGTCGGTGAGCAAGTCTCTGCACTTCGTGCAGATATGGCTGCTCGTGATGCTTCTCTTCGGGCAGATATGGAGGCTCGTGCTGCTATGGATGCTGCTTTTCGGGCGGAGGTCCGTAACGACTTGTCCTATATGGCTGAATCCATGAGATTTGTGGATGTTCAGTTCCAGTCTTTGTTCACAAAAATGGACATAGTCGTTCCTGATGGGACTCCGGGTGCTCGTCGTCTCCTGCTGCTGGTCCCCTTTCCCTCCCAGAGCTCGCGTCTCTGTTCCACCACCGCGCCCCAGAGTTGATGCCGTGGATACAGAGGAGGTAGATTCCTCTTCTTCCTCAGATGATGGTGATGACCAGACGATGGCCGAGGGCTCTGATGATGACGAGGAGGAGGATGACGAGGCCACTGAGTGATGCTGCTGTTGATGCCCCTTTATTGATGATGTCAAAAAGGGGAGAGATATTTGGAGAGAGAGATATTTTGTTATGACCTTTTGATATTTTGTTATGTACTTGACTTATTTTGTTGTGTTGGACACCTTTTATTCTTGTGTTGTGGACATGTATTGTTTGTGTTATGTATTTATGTCATGTTGAGACTCATTTCCTTTTATCTATGATATGACTTGTGTAGTTGAGATTTTTCTATGGGCATGGATATATGATGTTTATGATTTAGCGATTGTGATAATATGCCTGAGTATGATTTTTATATATGCATATGTTGAGGGGGAGCTTCATTTGAAGACTCTACCCAAAATATCTTGTGATAACTACATATGTTTTGCCATCATCAAAAAAAGGGGGAGATTGTGGCCCAAAGGCCATTATCCCGGTTATTTTGATGATAGCAAAACGTATTTAGTTATGTATTTAATAATCTTGTTTAAAGTATTTCAGGCTCAAAGAAACAGATTTTGACGACTCCGCTAAAAGACTCACAAATTTGGAGTTCGCCCACATTTGCATTCCCAAGCTAAAGCACATAGGAAGCTTCGGAATTTGCGTTGAAGAAAAGTTCAAGAAGAAGATCAAGACTTTGCTAAAGAATCCAAGATGTGTACTTTGTTTATTTCATTTTAGAATATTTTGTCAAAACTAAATAGTAGAAGTAGAGATATGGGATATCACACACACACATTTTCTAGAGTGGTTTATGGCTTCAAAATAATTTCTATTTCTATTTCCAAACTCAGTTTTAGTTGAACATATCTATTTTGGAAATACGATTTTAGAGAGACTAGTTTTGGGAAAAACATTTCATTGAAAATCAAGTTTTTATCAAAAGAATTTTACCAAGTATTTTACCTTGATAGTAGTATGACACATGCTCATACTCTATGATTTTTCAAGACCAAAACATTTTATCCAAGACCCAAAACCAAAATCCAAAATTGTCCAGGTCTGTGAATTCTGATTTTTCAGAAATTCACAGTGACCGGTCGACCGGCAGTCGACCGGCACTCGACCGACATGCACAAATGTGCATGTGCGTATCAGTCGACCGGAGGTCGACCGATACTCGACCGGCCCCAACCTGCTGCTCTCTGGAAATTGCCAGTCGACCGACCCGGTCGACCGGTGAGCCCCAACGGTCGGATTTTTTGACCGTTGGCGGTCGACCGACCCGGTCGACCGGGGTAGTCTGTCAAAAAATTCTGACAGACTCAACAGCTATTTTTCTGACTTTTTGATTTTGGGATTTGTCTCCAACGAATCTCTTGAGCAGTTTTTGACCCCTATAAATAGGTGGTCACTTCATATGATATGACTAATGATTTTAGAGCTATCAAGTGCAATTTTACAAAAGTTTCAAAGATTTCCAAAGTTTTCAAAAGAAAAGATTTTTCTCTCCAAAGCCTAAATTTCCATCACTTTCTTGGAGCCTATCCTCTTACTTCTCTCTAGCTTTGCACTACACAATCCCATACTCAAACTCTCCTATTTGGTTCTAGGATTGTGCTTAGTGAG
>JAVJIF010027303.1:0-61672 GCA_038442645.1 Agave tequilana | reverse complement strand
AAACTAGATAAGTCGACTAATACTGCTTACATACAACAAACAGAAGTTGATATGCATCTGTGGAAGGACTTAATCGACTACATAAAGAGGCAAGTCGACTAGAGGATATATAAATCGACTATACTTGGATATAAGTCGACTATATGACTAAAGTGTGTGTGTTTCAAGGCTTTAAACATTCTATTTCAAATACACAAAATAGCCAAACATACTTGAGTAGTCTTGAGCACTTAGAACTCATCATAAGCTTTTGAGATAGAGCTCCAATGCAACTGCATCACAAATGTTATCATCAAAAATTAAGTTCCAACACAATCATCCTCATGATCAGCATTGCAACCAATAAGTGGTAGGCTTCCTTACATTGAAGGATCCATCGTTTCTCCTACCCATTGGAGTGAGTCCTCCGTGATAATGCACGATAGGGGGATAAACATCACATGCAGTGCCAGTGCTGAGCTGATTGCAGAGGCACATGTAGCTGCATCCTAGGCTCTATCCTTGATGAAGTCACTCAATTTTAGGTTTGTCCAGTCGAGATCGCTGTTGACGAGCGTTAGCATGTGAGTGAGCGAAATCTTGAAATGCTTTAGATCAGTCCAGGAGACAATCAAGTCTCCCGCGCGACCACTGACCATTAGAGATTGTCTAATACTATGTTCGAAGATTGTGTTAAGCCACGTCCAATCCGAGACATGCACAACCTATGTCGGGCAACATCCGTAAAGCATTTAATCTTGTATTTACCTTGAAAACCGATCGCCAAAGTCCACTACGACTAGCTATCAATCACCAGACTTTCTTTCCAAGCACAACTTCTCTGAACTGCTTGAGTCTTCTGATGCCTAAGCCTCCATCTCTCGCTGATCTGGTAACAACATCCCAAGAGACAAGATGCATTCCTCTTCTTTTATTTTCGTTCCCCAAAAGAAAAGCTCTGCAAAGTTGCTCAAACTTAGCTATAAAGTATTCATAACACATGTGCTCGATAATGAATACATAGGAAGAGTATTCAAGATCGATCGAAGAAGCGTTACACGGCCAACCAAAGACATGGTCCTCATCTTCCATCATGATACTATGCTCTTGAACCTATCATATAGGTAATGATAGTTAGAAGCACAACTTACCATCAATGATAACACCAAGATTTTGAATGGCCCCTTGGTCTCTGACATGCCCAACGATCGACAAAGAATTCTCTTGTGCCTATGGTGAACCACACGCCCATATCTGATACAAGATTTATTGACATTGATGGCTTGACCTGACAACGAACAATATTCCTCCACTATGTTGCTTATAATCTCAGCCTCATGCAAGTTAGCCTTCACAAGAAGAAGGCAATCATCAACAAAGGCGAGTTGGTTGATGGTGGACTGTCACGGATGATCGAAAACTAGAGATTTGAACAAGGATACTCACACGCCAGACTTCTCTTATGAGTACTTCCATGCTGAGGATGACAATTGGCGAAGCCCTTGTAAAGAGTTGAACCAATCGGATGCTTCTCCATTGACAAGTACAGTGAAGCGGGGGTGATTGTACAAACAGCTCTCCACTTGCACCACAATCTATTGAAGCCGAATCTAGAAAGCACTTCAAGGATATGGTCCCACTTCATTCAGTCTAAGGCACGCTGCATATCTAGTTTGATAAGCATGAGAGAGGAATTCAATGCCTGATTATCCATAGAGTATAAGATTTCTTGTGCTGTCATGCAATTGTCAGTGATGCTCCGACCTTTCACAAAAACCGCCTGCCCGGGAGATGGGGCGCGACAATACATGCTAAAGGTGGTAAGCAACAAGCTTCAAGACAATCTTGTAAATGACGTTGCAAAGCCTAATGGGGCGATAATCTTTCAGCAACATTGGATTCTCACTCTTCGCAATCAGAGCTATGAAAGTGGAATTCCATTGCTTCAGAATATTACCATGCCTGAAAAATTAACGGCATAAAAAATATCTTTGCGAATAAGGAACCAAAATCTCTTATAAAACATACCAGAGATGCCATCAGGACCTGGAGCCTTGTCGTCGTGCAGGCTCTGAATCATCGAGTAAAGCTCGTCCATAGTCAGGTCTCTGATTACCATTATTTGTCATCATCAGAGAGAACACAAGGGATAGCTAACCAATCGAAGAAAGGATTGGCTGGTGGGGGTGGCCCATAGGGAGGAGAAGTAGGCGAAGAACTCAACCTTGATATCAGCTGCAGAGTCTATCTCACCGCTATCAACCTTCTCTAGTACCCGAATAGTGTTTTTGTTTCTTCAAACCACCGTCGAGCAATGGAAGAAACCGAGTGTTATCATCACCTTCACGGAGCCAGTCAACTCGAGATTTTTACTTCCAGAAAATCTCCACATCTCTGAGGGTGCTATGATATTTAGCTACAGAGTGATTCAGCTGTGCTTCCTCCATGACATCAAGCCCGATCGAAGCTTCTTTCGTATGTAGTTCAGTAATCTTCTCCTCAATGTATTCACTTTCTGGTGGATATTCCCAACAACTGAAACATTCCATGTTTTGAAATCAAGTTTCAGTCTCTGAATCTTCTTCAAGATGGAGAAAGTTGGAGAGCCCGATGTATATTTACCCCGGATCTAGCTACGACCTCCTCAATATTAGGTCTACGAAGCCAGAATTTTTCAAACTTGAACAAAGAATTCTTCATAGGGGGTCTCTGCACAGTGTAATACGATATGGCAGTGATCTGATCCAGTCTGTGCAAGATAAGAGACATGTGCATCTGGAAAAAGCAGACGCCATTGAACATTGCAAAGGGTACGGTCCAGCCTCACCCATACCCTGTGTCTGCCCAGTTGATTATTACACCACATGTAATTAGTGCCGGTGAAACCTAAATCCATTAGGCCGCAAAACTCACACATTTCTGGAACTCTTTAATGCCCCGCTTGACAACGAAATCGGCCCGTCCCTTCTTGTTAGAAGCAGAAAGGATCACATTAAAATCACCAATGCAAACCATAGCTTTATCAATATCTGAAAAACACCTAGAGAGGGGTGAATAGGTGTAATTGCTAATCTAATAATCCTTTTTAAACTAAGATGGATGAATGATGCAACGATCTTCTCAAAACAAGACTAAGAGCCGAATACCCCGTGAAGGGTTCTGAACTCCTTCCTCCTGATTCCCCTTGAATGGGTTAGAGGTGTGCAATGCAACCTTGTTGTATGAGAATTAATTGAACAAAGAGAATAAAATGCAATGATGAAATGCACACAATATATCACAACAAGATCTCAAGCAAGTATTTGAAAGCAATAGAGTGCAAGAGAAATTTAAGCAAAATGGACACAAAGCAATCGCAAACACAAGATGTTTGTTTCGAGGTTCGAGCCACCGCTCTACTCCCCGCCTTCACCTCCGTGAAGGGTTTCCACTATCCACCGAGGACGATTACAATGGTCTATACCTAAGACCCGAGCACCGAGCTCCACCAATTATAATAACCTCTACCGAAGAGGTGTCTCCACAAGAACAAGAAGAAGGAACAAGTAGCCAAGTGATCACCAAAAGGATCACAAACTTCTTACAAACACTTTCTCTTTACAACTTTCTTATAGAATGAGGATGGGAATTTTGGCTCTAAGAAGTGTAGTGAGAAAACTCAGTTGTAGGATGATTTTTGCTAGAGAACACAACTGAAAACAAGCTCAAGAAAGAATGGGAAAATAGAGAGCTTAAAAACTTTTCTTCTCTTTTGAAAACTTAGGTATTTTTTCTTAGTATTTTGCAAGAGACTATTCTCCTCTATTTATAGGGAGAGAAATAGGTTAAAAACAATTTATTTTAAGCTTATTTGCTCTGAAAAAGATCTCCAAAAACTCAGAAAAAGTCTGCCAAAACAGATTACAAAAACAGATTTCAGAAATACACAAAAGAGGAAAGAGCCGTTGGCAATTTGCAGGCCTAGCGGTCGACCGGGCCGGTCGACCGTCTGCCCTGCTGGCAGTAGCCGTTGGGCTCAGGTCGACCGGTCGGGTCGACCGTTCTAAAAAAAGAAACATTGTTTTCTGAAGGCGGTCGACCGGGCGGTCGACCCAGAAAACCCGAGAGCAAATCTGCTGACAGTCGGTCGACCCGGGCGGTCGGCCGACAGACATGCACAAGCGTGCATGTCCTGTGCAGGTGCCGGTCGACCGGGCCGGTCGACCGGTTCTGCCAGAAACAGAAAAAACAGCAGCAAGACAGAACTTGAATTGTTTTGTTGTAAAAATATTTTTGAAGTAAAGATAACTAAGTATCATGATAGAAAGAGTATACATGATCTAAATATGATATATGTCTTTGTAAAAATTAGAGTCATGTATTTTTGTCAAGGCATGAAACTTAGAAACAAAAGTTTAAATATGAAAATTTGTATATCAAAATGTGTGTGTGTATCCTAGAGCCAATTTTTCAAAACTCAAACTTTAACAAACTATTTCTTACATTGGTTCTAAGGACTACAAGTTCTTCAAGTGGGCTTCTCCATATGATCTTGAAAACTTGATTCTTGAGCCCGAATTGAGGTGACTTGAGTCAAAACACCTTCCTTTAGGAAGAAACCTTCTAGTTTCATTAGAACCCTGAAACACATTCAACCAATAAACAATATTAGTACAAATAACTAATATGTTTTGTAATCATCAAACACACTAAAAAACGGGTGATTGTAACCTTGGGCCAACAATCTCCCCCTTTTTGATGATGACAAAACATATAAGTTATTTAAACAAAAATGGAAGAAGAGCTTTGGAAAGCTCCCCCTCAAATAATGCTATGTATAAAGAATGACAATGAGTAAGATACATAAAGCATTGAAAACACAATAGTTTTGTCAAAAACTTAAATAAACAATAAACAAAAACAAACTTATACTTCTTCTCCCCCTTTTTGTCATACATCAAAAAAAGGGTTAAACAAAACCAACAAAACAAAGGAAAGTTATCTTTAAGAATCCATAATGCAAACATTCAACTCACCACAAATAAAAGAGAATCTAGCATAATCTAATGGTTTAGTAAAAATATTGGCAAGTGAAAATCGGTAGAAACATAATCAATATCAATATCACCTTTCTCATAATGATCTCTAAGAAAGTGATATCTAATGTCAATGTGCTTAGTTTTACTATGTTGATTTGCATTCTTTGTCATATGAATTGTACTAGTATTATCACAAAATATTTTAATATGATCAAAATGCAAATCATAGTCAAGGAGAGTATGTTTTCATCCATAGAACTTGTGCACAACAAGCTCCGGCTGCAACATACTCCGCCTCGGCGGTTGAAAGGGCTACCGAATTTTGCTTTTTGGAAGACCAAGATACAAGACAATTACTTAGGAATTGACATGTTCCACTTGTGCTCTTCCTATCTACCCTACAACCCGCATAGTCGGCATCCGAAAAACTCGTCATTGAAAATTGCCCGGTTTTCGGATACCACAAACCCATTTCAATAGTGCCCTAAGGTATCTAATTATGCGTTTAACCGCAATTATATGAGACTCTTTAGGACATGATTGAAAACGAGCACAAAGACAAAAACAAAACATAATATCCGGCCTACTAGCCGTCAAATATAATAAACTACCAATCATGCTACGATAAAGTTTAATGTCTACACTTTTACCTTGTTCATCCTTATCAAACTTTGTGGTTGTTGCCATGGGAGTTTGCTCACTTTAGATCCTTCAAGCCCGAACCTTTTGATTAATTCCTTTGTGTACTGGCTTGATTGATAAAGATCCCATCCTTCCTTTGCTTGATTTGGAGTCCAAGGAAATAGTTGAGTTCCCCCATCATAGACATTTCAAATTCTTCCTTCATGCATGATTCAAAAGCTTGGCAAAGAGATTCATTAGTAGAACCAAAAATAATATCATCTACATAAATTTGTACAATAAGAATATCATTTTCTACATGTTTTGTAAACAAAGTTGTGTCAATTTTTCCTTTCTTAAAACCATTTGAAATTAAAAATGAAGAAAGTCTTTCATACCAAGCCCTAGGGGCTTGTTTTAAACCATAAAGAGCTTTATCTAACTTAAACACAAAATCCGGATGTGTAGGATCAACAACCCGGGGGGTTGTTTAACATACACCTCCTCTTCAATAAAACCATTTAGAAAAGCACTTTTAACATCCATTTGAAACAATTTAAAATCTTTATATGAGGCAAATGCTAGTGTCATCCGTATGGCTTCAAGCCGTGCTACGGGTGCAAAGGTTTCTTCAAAATCGATTCCTTCGATTTAAGTGTAACCTTGGGCAACTAACCTAGCTTTATTCCTAACAACGTTACCCGATTCATCCAACTTGTTCTTAAAGATCCACTTAGTACCAATTGTTGGTCTATCGTGGGGCCTAGGAACAAGGTGCCAAACTTGGTTGCGCTCAAATTGATTGAGTTCCTCTTGCATGGCTAGCAACCAATATGAATCGGCCTCGGCTTCGAGGACGTTCTTGGGTCAACATGAGAAATAAATGCATAATGTCCACAAAAATCATGAAGTTTAGAGCGAGTGGTTACCCCTTTAGATACTTCACCTATGACGAGGTCCTTGGGATGATGAGGATTGTATCTCCAATCTTTTGGAAGTTGATGAGTAGGCTCCACTTCATTTGTTTGATTTTCATTTCCTTGAGCCTCTTCTACTTTAGCTTCACTTCCTTCATCATCCTTTGGCTTGTCTCCCATAGTAGGTGTATCCTCCAAGGTCACTTTCTCCAAGTCTTCATCCAATGCATCTATTTCTACAACATTCTTAACAAACAAGTTAGATTCTTCAAACTTAACATGTATAGATTCCTCAATAGTCAAAGATGACCTATTGAAGATTCTATAAGCCTTGCTAGTGTTAGAATAACCAACAAAAATAGCCTCATAAGATCTAGCATCAAATTTTCCTAAATTATCTTTTGTATTTAAAACAAAACATTTGCATCCAAAAACCTTGAAATATGAAACATTTGGTTTTCTAGAAAAGTACATTTCAAAAGAAGTTTTTGAAGTATTTTTACACAAGAAAACACGATTTGATATATAGCATGATGTATTAACGGCCTCGGCCCACAAATAATGTGGTAGACCATATTCACTTAGCATTGTCCTAGCCATCTCTTGTAAAGTTCGATTTTTCGTTCAACTACTCCATTTTGTTGTGGAGTTCTAGGACAAGAAAGTTCATGCTTAATTCCATGTTCTTCACAAAAAGTGGTAAAGGGTAGGTTAATGAACTCACCTCCTCTATCACTTCTTATTCTTAAAATTGAAGTATCTTTTTCCTTTTCAACTCTTTTCTTAAAGGCTTGAAAATGTGAAAAGGCTTGATTCTTGTGTTCCAAAAAGAAAACCCAAGTAAAACGTGAAAAGTCATCAACCAAAACAAATACAAAACGATTCCCACTTAGACTTTTGGTTTGAGTAGGACCAAATAAATCCATATGGATCAACTCCAAGGGACGTGATGTCATGATATCCTTGATTGACTTGAAAGAGGACTTGGTTTGTTTCCCAAATTGACATGCGTCACAAACCCGGTCCTTTTCAAAATTCAAGTAAGGAATACCTTTCACCATTTCCTTTGTGTTTAACCTAAATATATGGTCAAAAGAAATGTGGCCTAATCTTCTATGTCACAACCAAGAGTCGTCATCGAGGGCTTTTAAGCAAGTAATATTACAAGACATATTAGACATATCTATCATATAAACATTACTTTCACGAAAACCAGAAAATACACAAGTATTAGATATTCTATCAATTACTTTACAAACTACATTATCAAAACAACATCAAAACCTTTATCACAAAGTTGACTAACACTCAAGAGGTTATGCTTGAGACCATCAACTAAAACTACATTCTCAATTAAAGGGGATGTGCCGAGTTTTACTTTACCAATACCGATGATTTTACCCTTAGCATCATCTCCGAAGGTGACGGTGCCACCTTCATGGTATCTTGATAGGGTTGCAAAGTTGTTGATGTCCCAAGTCATGTGCCTTGAGCAACCACTATCAAGATACCACAATCCTCTACGTCGTTGGGCCTTGGAAGGTACCTACATTATTGAACAAATTCATTGACTTTGGTACCCAAATTTTCTTGGGTCCTTGAAAGTTAGTGTTTCGAACCCAAACATTATGACGAGATGCACTTAGTCTATCATAGCAAAAATTAGCTAAGTATCCTTTACGGCCACAATATAAACATGAATACACTTTACCATACATGAATGCATGATGTGTGTGTGAAGTGTGAGCATGTTTGTGGGGCTTGGCATGATGTAGAGGTTGTGTGGTATGAACATGAGCATGAGCATGGAAAGCATTTTTCTTAGGGGCTTGTTTCTTAGGAAACATAGCCTCAATTTTCTTTTTATCAAACTCACAATTTTTCAAAACAATTCCTAATGAGTCTATTCTTTCTTTAAGCATGGTAATCTCATTAGAATCAACTAGTGGGGACTTGCCTTTACAAGAAATCTTGTATTTGTCAAAATCATTTTTAGTAGCAACTAAAGTAGATAGCAAATCATCTTTTCTTTAGAAAGAGTAAAAACTTGATGATTGAGTGACTCATTTTCCTTTTCATTTTTAAGTACTTTTTCTTTAGAAAATCATAGTTATGTGATAATTCTACAAAAGATTCTCCTAGTTCATCCATGGAAAGTTCATCTTTAGGAGAAGTGAAAGGGGTTACCTTGCTTGTGCCTTCATTAGCCATGAAGCACATGTTAGCGGTGTCAACTTCGTCCTCGGATTCGCTTTCAGAATCCCATGTTGCCTTCATTGCTTTCTTCTTGAAGGGCTTCTTGGAGGTGGAGGGCTTTGCTTTGTCCGGGCACTCCGCAACAATGTGACGGGTCTTTGACAATTGAAGCAAATAATTTTTCTTTCTTCTTTGCCTCCTTGCCATCTCTTTCTTCCTTGAAATTTAGCCTTGTTGTACATCCTCCGAACGTTCTTCACAAAAAGTGAGAGCTCTTCGTCATCTTCTTCTTCATCGTCTTCGTCGGAGTGTGTGGATTGACATTTGAAGGCTATAGTCTTCTTCTTGGAGGGAGCCATGTCCTCCTTGCTTTTCTTTCCATCTCATGGGTTTTGAGGTTCCCAATGAGACCAATAAGCTCCATCTCCTCCTTGTCATTAAGTTCCTTCAAAGTAGTTGCCTTTACTTCCCATGAAGGAGGAGGAGCCCGGATGATCTTCCTTACTCTTTGATCGTTGTCGATACCATCACCTAGAGAAGAGAGTCCATTAGTGATCTTTGTAAATTTTGTAACCATATCATCTATGGTTTCATTTTCTTGCTTGCAAAAATTCTCATATTGGGACCGAAGGAGGTCAATCTTAGCCCTCTTCACTTGTGAGGTCCCCTCATGTGTAACTAGCAAGTGTGTCCAAATTTCATATGCGGACTTGCAATGAATAACTCTAGCTATATCATCATCATTAAGGGCTTGAAGGAGTGCATAATGAGCCCTAGCATTGGCATCAAATTCCTTAGTCTCAATTTCGGACCAAGTAGATTCATCACCGGGGGGTGCACTAAAGGTTTGGTCACGGCCTTTGCAACTCGACTTCCTAGAGATTGCAAGAAAACGGTCATCTTAACCTTCCATATGGGAAAGTTAAGTCCATCAAACTTAGGAGGGGTTTTAATTCCATCGGCCATCTTTACTAAGTGAGAATGAATGAAATGATTAGCAATATTAGGATCTCTCTAAGGTTGTTAAGCCAAAAGCCTAGAGTCCAAGCTCTGATACCAATTGAAAAACACCTAGAGGGGGGGTGAATAGGTGTAATTGCTAATCTAACAATCCTTTTTAAAACTAAGATGGATGAATGATGCAACGATCTTCTCAAAACAAGACTAAGAGCCGAATACCCCGTGAAGGGTTCTGAACTCCTTCTTCCTGATTCCCTTGAATGGGTTAGAGGTGCGCAATGCAACCTTATTGTATGAGAATTGATCGAACAAAGAATGAATAAAATGCAATGATGAAATGCACACAATATATCACAACAAGATCTCAAGCACGTAATTGAAAGCAATAGAGTGCAAGAGAAATTTAAAGCAAAATGGACACAAAGCAATCGCAAACACAAGATGTTTGTTTCGAGGTTCGAGCCACCGCTCTACTCCCCGCCTTCACCTCCGTGAAGGGTTTCCACTATCCACCGAGGACGATTACAATGGTCTACCTATGACCCGAGCACCGAGCTCCACCAATTACAATAACCTCTACCGAAGAGGTGTCTCCACAAGAACAAGAAGAAGGAACAAGTAGCCAAGTGATCACCAAAAGGATCACAAACTTCTTACAAACACTTTCTCTTTACAACTTCCTTATAGAATGAGGATGGGAATTTTGGCTCTAAGAAGTGTAGTGAGAAAACTCAGTTGTAGGATGATTTTGTTAGAGAACACAACTGAAAACAAGCTCAAGAAAGAATGGGAAAATAGAGAGCTTAAAAACTTTTCTTCTCTTTTGAAAACTTAGGTATTTTTTCTTAGTATTTTGCAAGAGACTATTCTCCTCTATTTATAGGGAGAGAAATAGGTTAAAAACAATTTATTTTAAGCTTATTTGCTCTGAAAAAGATCTCCAAAAACTCAGAAAAAGTCTGCCAAAACAGATTACAAAAACAGATTTCAGAAATACATAAAAGAGGAAAGAGCCGTTGGCAATTTGCAGGCCTAGCAGTCGACCGGGCCGGTCGACCGTCTGCCCTGCTGGCAGTAGCCGTTGGGCTCAGGTCGACCGGTCGGGTCGACCGTTCTAAAAAAAGAAACATAGTTTTCTGAAGGCGGTCGACCGGGCGGTCGACCCAGAAAAACCGAGAGCAAACCTGCTGACAGTCGGTCGACCCGGGCGGTCGGCCGACAGACATGCACAAGCGTGCATGTCCTGTGCAGGTGCCGGTCGACCGGGCCGGTCGACCGGTTCTGCCAGAAACAGAAAAACAGCAGCAAGACAGAACTTGAAATGTTTTGTTGTAAAAATATTTTTGAAGTAAAGATAACTAAGTATCATGATAGAAAGAGTATACATGATCTAAATATGATATATGTCTTTGTAAAAATTAGAGTCATGTATTTTTGTCCAGGCATGAAACTTAGAAACAAAGTTTAAACATGTAAATTTGTATATCAAAATGTGTGTGTATCCTAGAGCCAATTTTTCAAAACTCAAACTTTAACAAACTATTTCTTACATTGGTTCTAATGACTACAAGTTCTTCAAGTGGGCTTCTCCATATGATCTTGAAAACTTGATTCTTGAGCCCGAATTGAGGTGACTTGAGTCAAAACACCTTCCTTTAGGGAAGAAACCTTCTAGTTTCATTAGAACCCTGAAACACACTCAACCAATAAACAATATTAGTACAAATAACTAATATGTTTTGTAATCATCAAAACACACTAAAAAACGGGTGATTGTAACCTTGGGCCAACAATATCTGCAACTTTCCTGAAAACTTCCAAAACTATACGTCACGCAACGTTATTTTTGCTTCCATAAACTCCACAACAAACCCACATGCCAATGCCCGAAGCGCTCATGGTACAAACTAAAAGTTGACGATCGATTTTGATAATATCAATCATGCCCACTGTGTCACGCCATAAGACTACAAGACCACCAGAAAGTCTTACAAAGGAATGCCATCTATGGACCAATCATGATCGAAACATTGTTCAATCTATGCTCAACCAACTTCAGAAACTAGGGTTTCTTGCAGGAACACCAATGCTGGATGAAACCTACTCTTCAGACGTTGGTACGCTCGACGAGCTGTATCCTTCAGGGAGCCTCTAACATTCCAGCTGACAACTAACATTGACAACTAGTGTTTACAGTCAGGGGTTCCCTTATAGTAACTGGTGCTTCCAATGCGAGTGAAGGTATCTGCTGTTCCATGCCATTGGCTTCACACTACAATAGAAAACTCAAACGATGTCGGTGTAAAACTGACGTCAAAATGAAATGACCGGCGACGTCTATTCTAGCGACATTGTAAGGTGGGAGGAAAACACGTTGGTTTAAAACTGATGTATAATTCTTGATTCAAAAAAAAAAAAAAAAAACAGCAGCTCTCCATTCCAACCGGAACCCGGCCCTCTCTCCTCTCCCCTCGACCGCCCTGTCGGCGAGGGCCAGATCCGGTAGGCCGAGAAAGCCCTCGCCGTCCTCATGATTAACAAGAAGGACTCCGCCGCCGCGGCGGCGGCGTATCCATTCTCTCCTCCCACCGCAACCACTTCTTGGAGCGTGTCAAGATCTTGGTCAGCGTCGAAGCAGCTGCAGGCAACAACCTCAATGCTCCCCGTGGGAATGATATCTCGTAGATGAATGGGTGGCAGTGGTGACGTGGGCGCTGGTTTGTGACGTGGGCGCTGGTGTATTATTGTTTGTGATGTGGGCGCAGGTGACGACGATGCCGAGGAACTTCGTATGGGAGGCGGCGGTGATGGGGATGCATACGAAGATAATGTAGGAGAGCAAGAAGAAGGAGAAGAAAGGGTCGAGTAGGTTGATGAGGGAGGTGCACTCGATGGAGAAGTGCACGAGGAGTTTGTCGGAGCTGCTCGATTTCGTGCACGTGTCGATGAGGCAGGAAAAGGAAGCAAAGGTGCTGTAGGTCGAGCATGAGCTCGCCGGGGTTTGTGGAGTGCTGAAGGAGGGGCTTGATCCGCTCAGACGGGATGCCACCTCGGCCACTTGCCTTGCTCTGCTCGAAGCAGAACTTGCTGGCGGAGCTCACCGCCTTGTGCCGCCGCATCCCTGCTTCATCCCTCGCTTTTCTGCCCACCACGCAAGCAACCGCCATCTCCCCCTCTCTGCACAGTCAGAAACCCATCACCAACAACCACTGAACCAAACCACCGCTGCCATCACCAACACGCCAATCGAGCTTCCTTGTCGGGTATCCCCAATTAGAACACAAAGAGTTCACAGGGGAATTTGAGGTCGGTTCAATTTTAGAACTTAAAGTGCGAGAGAGAGACTTAAGGCGCGGGGTTTGAACTTTTTTGCGGAAACGACGTCAGTTCTAATGTCTTAAGTATTTTTAATTTGATTTTTTTGAATTTTTGGGGAAACAACATCGGTTCATTTTTAGAACTCAGGTCCTAAGTATTTTTTTTATTTCTTTTTGTTTGAGTTTCGACATCAATTCATTGGAGAACCGGCGTCGTAAGTTTTTTAACATATTACAAAACTGCCACCGCCTCTGTTTTTTGAGTTTCTACATCGGTTCTTTTGGTGAAACGACATCGTAAAATTTTCAATAATTACCAAATGCCACCGCCTATATTTCATGTCGTTGTGTTACTGAAACCGATATCAAAACGTGTGACGTGAAACCCCAATTTTATACTAGTGTCAGGCTCCTCAACAGTTAAGGGACAATTCTTTTTCTTCTGCTTCTGCTACTGGACAATTCTTATTCTTCTACTGATGCAACTTCTATATTTAGTGATTTTGTAAGAACTATCCGTATAAAAGACCTCACATTCTGCTGTGCGGCATAGAGAAAACAAATGTTGACTCAGAATTTGACCCGAATTAACTCAAAATCCTAGATTAATGAGTTTGGATGTGCCTGTGAATCTCGAAGGATCTGACCTCTGATTTGCCAAGGGTCATCCCTATCAGTTGGCCGCTTGCGAGAGATCAGTGGTGTGGTAGACTCACATAGGGAACTGGAATCTGATCTTCCATCGCACGACTCTTGAAGCACACGTGGAACTACTTTGACAGCCTCGGCACTGTGGACCAGATTAATTATTATACTCGTGCCCTATCCAAACACAACTGTCAGCGCACGTGGGCTCAACCCGTTCATCAATCTCGACGAGCCGGGTGGCCCGTAATTTCTACGAACTAGCTGGGGTATAGCGGTAACTTGGAGCAACCCGAGGCGGAGACCGCTTCGCTGCCTGTGGGGCTGAAGCGCGGGTTTATAAGGCCGGGGCGATTGGCTGGGCGCGGATTTTTAGAGCGGAAAAGAGGATAACGAGCCGTAGAAGAGGGCTGCCGAGAACGAACTCGAAAAAAAGTATTCTTTTTCCTCAAAAAATTTGACTTTTTTTTAAAAAATTCTATCTTGTTTTTCCTCTATATGTTGAAATTATTGCTTTTATTGCTCAATAATTGATCTCATTTATTGTTCTACCGGTGATGTTGTGTGTACTTGTTGAATTTGGATGGTGCTAGGGTTTTTGGTTTACTGATTGCTACTAGAATGTCCTTGCAATAATTTGTTTTGCTGCTGATCTGTATATTGTCTTGAGAGTAGATTGGAGATTCGGGTGGTTTCGGGTTTAGAGGAAATGAAATGGTAAAAAAAAAATCTCTCTCCTGGGATTTTTTTAATTAAAATTTTGTTCATTTTAGTTTTTTTCCTTGGATTTGATGAGGAGTTGCCAGGCTTTTCTGATTTATTTGAATGGATAACTGTTAATGCATTGGAGCAAGCCCTAGTTGGTCTTCTCTAAGAACAGGACCAAAAAGTTTTAGTATGTTTGTTCTATTGATTTTTATATACTGCTCATATCCAAGGGACTATTAAATATCCTTTTACTGTGCTTTACTAAAGTTTTCTTCACATCTTTGTTTTTGATTGATGCGCCATAAAAAGTTTGTTCTTCTGAGAAGGAATCTTAGCATTGTTTAAAATCCCAGCTACTTTCTTATCTCTGGCAATCTTTTTGCCCTTTAAAATCTTCTTTGTTGTAGTTAGACTGCTTTATTTAGGTTTATCCTTTTTCTTTACTGTTTTCATATATTACCATTTGAATTTGGTAGGAATTTCTCGATTTCGATAGTTTCTCAGTGTATTAAGATAGCAAACCCTTTTTTCGTTATTTATTAATGTCTTATTTGGAAATTTATTTAATTAATTCTTTTGTGGGGGAGAAGATGGATCGGTACCAGCGGGTGGAGAAACCAAGGGAGGAAACCGCTATAAATGAGAATGAGATCCGAGTTACAACTCAGGGAAGGATGCGAAGCTACATTACATATGCCACCAGTCTGCTTCAGGTAGCAATCTGATGCTCTTATTTTTGTCCATAATATCTTCTTATTTATCTATATATTTGTTCTCTTTGTAAAAATCTATATGTTCTCTTACACTTTCAGTTGGTAGTTGAAGGAAATGTTTTCTCGGTAAAAGCCACTATATTGTTAAGGAATATATTTTGGGGTCATAAGTTATCTCATGATTTCACTCGAAGTTTCTGATCAGAACTGACCGAAGGGAGGTTTTCTTCTGACTCATATAGGAACTTTCTCCATCCGTTCGTCTTCATCCGAGAGAGAGAGAGAGAGGGGGGGGGGGAGCAATGTCAACCCCCTTCTTCTTCCTCTCTTAGCTCCCCCCCTTCTTCCTCTCCCCCTCCTTCTCCTCTGACCGATCGGTCGGTTTACCACCGATAATGCGGTATACTAGTATGGAACATGATCCAGAGAATGAGGTCAACATGAAAGGCTAAAGTATAATTTTCAAATATGGATTATTGATGTTATAATTTTTGTTGTATTGTTTCCATGATATTGTGCTATTATTTCTTCATGGGTACTACAATGATATATCCAGCAACGTTTAGCTGACCATTCTCAGTCTTATGGAAAATATTTAGCATAAGAACAATTTATTCTATCGTTGAGAGAAATTTATGGAGAACTAAATGATCTATAGTATATCCGTTGACAACTGCTTTGCTGCTCAGTTTTATATGTATTATTATAATAATGCATGTGCTATGCCCGTGCATGTAAAAAGAAATCTTGAAGGCGGAATGAATGCATATGACGGCATTATAAAGAGGTTATTGCAAAGTAAATACAAGTATATTAAGTTAAATTTAAAAAAAAGCGTATGTCCTTATAGGCTATGGAGTATTCAGCACCGAGATGGTGATAGGGAGACAGAGTATTTAAATAGATGGGTCCTTCAATAAATTAGTAGGCTGTAAGCTGACCTCATTTTTTTTCTCAGCCACATTAAAGGTTGGCTGGCTCTCTGGGAAATTAGGCTATTATCAAATGTGCAGACTGTCTTTTAAGAAGGGAAGCAGCAAGGTGCAAATGGGAAAGGCAAGCCGACTGTTGAAAAGCCTTTCCCATTATAATGATAGTAGAACTTTTTGGAAGCTGTCTTGTTTTATAGAGTCCTAGGACTATGAAGATATTTTAGACACTAAAATAACAATAGCATTCTCAACAAGGCCAGTATTTCCTGATAAAAAATACTTTGTGTGTTAGTCAGGCAAGGAAATATTGATGCTTTATTTTATGATCTCATATTGTTAACTTTGTTACTTGCAAAACTTCAAATGTTTGGCACCAAAACCATGCTCAATCAAGATTAGAGTATTGCTATTTAAAAAATTACTCACGTATCAAGAACAAATTTGGAATAGAATTGGAAATGAGGCAAGGTCTTTTGATCAAAATAAATTCGGGAAGAAGTTGAATCTTAGATGATAAGGGTAAAATGCTGGCACAATGTTTGGCTTCATCCCTATAATATTCATAGAATCGTTATTATAGAACCATATGTTTTCTTTAAGTTGAATAAAATTAGTGTTTCACTAACATGTTTTGAATCATTTTTTAACGAGTTTAACCTTAGATTCTGGAATTTGGATTGGTTTTATAGGATGCATGCAGATGTACATGCATTATTAGAGTAGAAATATGATTCTTTTGTTATAGTAGAAATGATATTTTTTTTCTTTTATTTATTTTAGATTTTCCTACTTCAAGCAGGAGGACATTGTGTATTCTCCTGTCTTTATATATGTTCTTTTCTCTATAAATAACTGATCACACCTTAATTGAGGGTACATGGTCTTCTTTTCACCCTCTTCACCTCAACACGGTATCAGAACCCTAGAATCTATATCAAATAAATTTTAGTTCTATTTTTTCTCTCTCATTATGTTTTACTTTCTCTCTGTTCCTATTCTTCTGTTCTCTTGGTATCTCTTCTCCTTCAACCCACCCCAAGAACCTATCAAACCCATCAAGAGATCCCCACAACTCGACAACACTAGCAATAACACTTCTTCCTCTCTTCTTCTCCTTCCACAAAATCTGCTCTTTACCACGTCAGGCCAACCACCACCCAACTTCGACCCCGACCTGCACGACCTTCAACCTGCACGATCTCCCCTTGTAACCTGAAACCTGAAATCAGATTCAGTATCCAAACCTGAACCCAATCTCAAACTCAGATTCACACCCAAATCCAATTCAGATTCATATTCAGATTTGAAATCCAGACCTGAACTGAAATTAGATTTAGACTTGTTCTCATGGTTGATATCTAAGAACTCAAAAACCTCGTTGGTATTCAAATTAAAACTGTGAAGTTGAATCGCAAAAACTTTTTGTTATGGAAGAAATTTGTCAGTCTTTCTTGGTGTAAGGCAAATTGAAGATAGTTTTTGCGAAACCCGTCTCTATTGAAAAGACATTTGAAGAATAGGAACAAGACAACTATTCGGTGATGACTTGGCTTTTGAACATCATGTAATCCATAATGAGTGCAAAATTTATGTTATTAGATACTGTAAAAGAAATTTGGGAAGCTATTCGTGATACTTATTCCATGAAGAAGAATGTCTCGAATTTTTGAAGTGTTTGAGGCGACAAGAGTTTAAAAGACTACTACAACCACTTCAAAAGTATGAGCGATAAACTCAACCAGTATCATCCTGTCACTAATGATATTGAAGTTCTTAAAAATCAGTGAAGAACTATATGTTCGTAAGTTTCTTTTGGGGCTCAGTTCTCAACTAAACCACTTCGACGCAACTACAGGCAAGTGAGGAGGGGATTCTCGCAGACTTTAGAATCTTATACAACTTTTGATCCCTCTCCAGTTGAGGACTCTGCCTTGGTTTTCTCAACTAGTCGAGGTAACACTTCTCGAGGCCGTGATGGTGTCTCTTTTTGTGATCATGGTTTATCTACTAGAGGTTAAATTTTTGGTCATGATCAATATAATTCTCGAAAGTACTCGTTACAATCGAACCAATCACTATTGACCGATGTTGGGAGTTACATGGCAAACCTTTCTGACCTCCGCAAGTTGCTTATTTGTTTGGTACTGCTGGATCATTTATTGCACGACTTTAATACTCTTGGTACTTCTGCTAACAAATCTATGCCTATCAAAATTTGAGTAAAATTCTCTGATTTAAAAGATGCATTTAGTCTCTACTTGCAAATCATAGCATTTGTGGGGATGTTTCATCTAGAGAATTTGTGCACAACAAGTTTCAACTGTAACATACTCTGTTTTAGTGGTTGAGAGTGCAACCGAATTGTGTTTCTTAGAGAACCATGAAATGATACAATTTTCTAAAAATTGACACGTCCTACTAGTACTCTTTTGGTCGACTCGACAACAAGCATAGCAACATTCGAACAACTAGTCATTTCAAAAAGTGACCAGTTTTCAGAGACCACAAACCCATCTCGGTCGTTCCCTTAAGGTATTTAATAACATTTTACCGCATATAGATGCGACTCTTTGAGACACGATTGAAATCTTGTACGTAAACATACACTAAACATGATGTCAGGTCTGTTGGTAATTAAATATAGTAAGCTTTCTATCATGCTTCTATACAACTTTTTATCAACATCTTTCCTATATTCATCTTTATCAAGTTTAAGTAGCAGTTGCCATGAAAATTTTACTTATATTGGCATTCTCCCCAAATTTCTTTGTTAACTCTTTTGTGTACTTGACTTGGTTCAAGAATATCCCATCGTTCTTTTGTTTTATTTATAGCCTAAGAAAATAGTTGAGCTCATCCATCATACTCATTTCGAACTCTTCTTTCACACACTTTTCAAATTTCTTACACAACTCATTAGTAGATCCAAAAATAATATCAACATATTTTGAATAATCAAGATATCATTTTTAACATGCTTAGTAAACAATGTGGTATCAATTTTTTTTAGCAAAACCTTTTCCAAAGAGAAATTGCTTAGCCTCTTAGCTCTTGGAGCTTGTTTCAAATCATAAAAATCCTTTTCTAATTTGAACACATAGTCGTAGTGTGTAGGTTCAACGAACCCCGGGGGTTGTTCTACATACACTTCTATATATCCACTTAGAAATGCACTTTTGATATCCATTTGAAATAATTTAAAATCTTTATAGCATGCATAAGATAAAGTTACACGAATGGCTTCGAGCCGTGCAACTGGTCAAAAGTCTCCTCAAAATCGATTCCCTCAATTTAATTGTAACATTTGGCCACTAGAATAGCTTTGTTTCTATCTACACTGTCGGACTTATCTAGTTTATTTCTAAATACCCACTTAGTGCCAATAGTAGGACTATCATTGGGTCTAGGAACAAGTTTTCATACTTGTTTACACTCTAATTGATTAAGCTCTTCTTGCATGACAAATAACCAATATGAATCTAATTCGGCTTTATGGATGTTCGTAGGTCTATGTGTGAGATAAAAGCTAAACTACCACATATATCATGCAATTTGGATCAAGTTGATACTCCTTTGGAAACATCATTGATAATGAGCTCCTTGGGGTGACTTGAAGTATATCTCCAATTTTTAGGTCGTTGTTGGGCTTCCTTGTCTCGTTCTCCTTGGACTTTTTTAATTTGCTCTTTTGCTTGATCATTTATTTTGGTAGATGTATTCAGTATGTGATAAGCTAATAGGATCAACTTTGGGCGGTTAAACCTTATACAAGAGCACGAGGCTCTGATACCAATTGAAAATCACCTAGAGAGGGTGAATATGTGATGTTATTATAAGCAAATTTAAACATTTATTTACTGCAATTAACAATAAACAAGAATAATCAGGAATAATGGGCAAGAAAAGCTTTAGAGCAAGCAAACTTTGCAAACACCAAGAAATAATTGAGGTTTGATCTGCAGATCTACGTCTCCGTCTCCAACTCCTATGGAGTAAGTTCACTATCACCAGTTTGCGAAGCCGAACTCACGCTTATAATACAGTTCCCTCGAGATCTACTCGGAGCCGCAACTCCTACAACAACCTCTTACTAGAGTTCACTACAATAAAAGTAAAAAGATTTGTGATCACACTTGATCAGTAGAATTCTCAGATAAGACCATCCTATAGCTATGATTAAGAATTGAGAGCTTAAGCTTGTGTGTGAGAAAACTAGAGAAGAGAAGGCTCAAGAAATTTTCTGGGAATTCTCTCAGAGATTTGATGAAGAAAAGCTGAGAAAACTTGTAAAATTTAATGTCAAAACATATGCTAAAATTTGATTTTATAGCAATTAAAAATTAAAAAATGTTTGCTAAAAATCAACAGAAAATGTGCCAAAAAGTGTCGAAAATGGATCTTTCATTTTCGACAGGTAATGGTAACAAGCGACTATATTTTTCAAAATCTGAAAGTTATTTTCAAAAGCTTGTAAGGTCTATCGAAAGTCATTTTCAAAAGTACCCAAGAACTGTCGAAAATGAGTCAGTTTTGCAATCCAACTTAACACTATGGAAAAAGCTGTCGAAAATGATTTATGAGGTGTCGAAAACATTTTCGATAGTTTGAGAAAAACAGAGAAAACTATCGAAAATGAGTCAGCTCTGTAACCAACCCAACTCTCTGAAAAACACTATCGAAAACGTGTATATGAGCTGTCGAAAATGGTTCAGCTCAAAATCAATTCTGTGCACACTGAGTATTCATTTTTGAAATCCTATATAGGGCTGTCGAAAATGATTCAATTTTTCTGATTGTTTTCAAAATTTATTTAAATCAATTTAACCTTATAAATTATACAAAAATTAAGTTTCTTTAAGATCTTTTAAGCACTAATATATATGGAATAAATCCAAAACACATTTCAAACAAACACACTTATTTTTGATGTTTAATCTCCATTAAAATCAACTTTTGCTAAAATAATCTCTTGAAAAACAATACTTCAAATTCATTTATAATTATATATATATATATATATATATATATATATATATATATATATATATATATATATATATAAAATTCCATCAAAACAAGAAATCAAACGTGTGTGTTCATATAAGCTTGAGCTACCAAATTCTATAATCTAAAGCTTTAACAAAATTCTAACTTACAAACATATGAAATCAATTCAAGTAATATGAAGTCTTATTGTTGTGTTCTTGACTTGAATTTGACTTCTTGAGCTTCAATCATCAACTCGAGATATTTCAAGATGCATTTGTTGACGCTGAGCTCTAAGATATGATCTTGAATAACCTGTAGACTTTGTAAACACTTCAAGATTATTAGTTCTTTAACTACATGAGTTATGAATGATCAAAATATGAGTGATTGCACCATTGGTTCAACATCTATGTTTGATGCACTTGTTCTCTCATCATATGAGGTCCCATATGCATGCCATTTTTTCCCTTCACAATGTAACCTTTTTGACAAGGAAAATATTTCTAACACATTGATAGCTTTGAGATTGGTATTTCATGATTCATTTTGGTGGGATTTAGTCTTTTTGGTGTTAACATGCTTTGGGATATGGCTTTTAATGATTCTGTCTCTTAGCTTATTTATAATTTTCTAATGGTCTCCTTAGAGGGAACAATTTGTTATTCAATATCCCTTCAGTCAGTCCCGTGATTGTAAAAAAGATAAATTCATTCAATCTTGCTAGTTTCATGCTGGGTGGTACGGCTTCTGGATATAACTGTAGTAGATTTTAGCAGTGAACGATTAAAAGGAGGATTTATGAAGAATAAGGTTGTTACACTGGAATCTGAAATTCGTGCATTCTCTGCTTTTGGGTATAACAAGGTGGATTGATAGTATTATATTATGGGACACTCTAATTGGCTGAATTAAGAATCAAGCTTGATAATTACAACATCACTAATGAATGTAGGAAGTCACACTTCTGACTTGTACAGTTGGCAGTCATGATGGAATTGTTTGCTTTCAGGTTTAAGGTCTATGTTGGAGGCATTTCCCCTGCCAGGGGGGATATTAGCTGCTTAGGTTGTATAGATCTGTTATATTGGAGAAGTATTAATGAAGAAAACCATTTTTGGGTAAAAAATGAAAACTGATCTCACCCTATAAATGCAGCCTCAGAGCATATTATATTTTCTGATGTTTACTAAAAATAGAACAACTGAATTTAACTTCTCACAGATGCCAACCAATTTTTTTCTGGTGCATTAAAAAAATACAAATCCGTTAGTATTCTTACAATGTGTATGTAACATGGAAGAAATAAGTGTACAATACGTTTCACTAAACTTACATTTCACTAAATTTACTATTATTTTGTATTAGACATTTCTCGCCTCAATCTTCTATATATGAAGAGGAAAGAAGGGTAGTCACTAATACAGGGCAATATGTCACATCTGACCATTGAAGGACCTTTCAATACTTGATGTTCATGTCGGGTTTCGTGTTGGGAAGCCTTTTCCAAGTGCATGGAACCCCAACAAGGAATCTGTTTTCTGGTTTCTCATTGGGGTTTTATTCAGTCCCACTTTTTGTGCTACTCCTAACTGAATAAGATAAAAAACACATAGCTTCTCTTTGTTTCCTGACTTCTTTCTAAGGGTTGCCTTGGCTACACTCAGTTTTGATCTAGCGAGGATCCCGTATCCCCATATATTTTTGTGGAGGCAGATGGCAATCAGGTGCAATCATCTAGGAGTGCAAAAGTGAAGCATAATATTAATACTTAATATCATTTACAGTTTGTTAATGCAGGTAATTGACATACACACGCAGGTATACAGGGTTAGATTATACACTAGTTCATTAGATTTACAAAAGCAGATTTCACCCTTTTTGCATTACACATTCACCAATGCCCCACAATAGTTTTGTTTTTTTAGGTCTATTCACCCTTTGCAGTTTTACCAGACAAATATTGGGTGGGAGATGTATTAAATCTATTTGTCTAGGTTTAGCAGAAAGTTTGTAGCCCAACTCTCTCCCTTGATAATATCCTACTGATTGCCACACCTAACTTTTGCTATTGTTGTTTGTGGACTCTTTCAAATCCAGTCTATTAAAGTGATGGAATTCATATGCATCTTTATCAGAGCATTTAAAATCTTCAGTGTGCGTGCCATAATTTGAGCTGGATATTCTGAGTTGAAGAAGTTAGTCTTTGTGATAGCTCATGCCTGGATTTGATTTCTGAGTAACACACTGGAAATATCTACTGAAGAAAGCATGATCCAATACAAGTTTGGATTAGTTGGAATCTTCCATCTTAATTAGGAGTCTAGGTTGATGTTAATTTGCACATATTCATATGTTGCCATAAATATGTGTGTTTCTGTAACTGATTGCTTGTTCATAGACACGTGTTGCATTCGTTTACCAATTTTCTATGTACTTTGCAATAAGAGTTCTCAGCAGCTGCATGCTTCATAATGTTCTACATATTGTTTGACTGTGATCCTAATTTAACTTTCAGATATATTATTCTGCCTAGTATTTGTTTTATCGTGTAAAGTTTGACAAATTTTTTCACCAGTTTATGTTACTTTTAAGTTTTAAATAATTATTTGCATATCTGGTTTCAAGGAAAAAGGTTCAGAAGAAATTGTCTTTAAGGCAATGGGAAGAGCCATCAACAAGACAGTGATGATTGTGGAACTTATTAAGGTAATATTTTTTACGTATAGATCTGAGTTATTGTTTTATTGCCTTGTTAGTTGGAAAAATTTTCCCCTGGATTGGAATTTCTTATCTGGCTTTTGTGTTCTCAAACAAATTCATGTCCTTTGCAACGAGTTACCTTATCTTATATGAATGTACTGCTGGCGCAGAGAAGGATTGTGGGTCTTCACCAAATTACTGCTATTGGATCTACTGACATAACTGATACATGGGAGCCGTTGGAGGAAGGCCTGCTTCCGTAATAAGACTTAAAACTTGTATAACTTATGGAAGCTTGCCTGTCCACTAGATACTTAGTGGATATGCGATGCAGTTTAATTTGTTATGTCCTTAGATGTGTAAATCTTCTGTATATTCTGTTCTGACGTATGTATTGTATGTTTTACTTACAGGCTTGAAACGACAAGGCATGTCTCAATGATCATGATAACTCTATCTAAAACGGAACCAGATAAGACCTCTGTTGGGTGAGGACAGTTAACTGGCTTCATTTTTTCTTTGATCTTCCTGATTTTTTTTAGAGGACAATTAACTGGATATAAGACATCTGTTAGCACACCAAATGCGGCTTTTCAAGAAACCAGTCAATTCTTACCAAATTCAAACTAATAAATCCATGCTGTTTTTGTAATCATTTAATGTTCCTCCACCATCCCAACTGTATCACCATGTGATTTATAGATGTGACATTTCTGGATTGTGGTTATAGGGGTTAGGGCTTGCTGTTGTCTTTTATAAGGTTTCAGTTTATCCATTGTTTTCTAACTATGGGAGTAAATGTATTTGCAAGTAAAGAAATGAAGCGATCTTTCTCACTGATTAGGAAACTTAGTGGTCTTTCTTCTGGGGTGGCCACTAGTGTTATTTATCGTATTGCAATTCCATTATATTTACTGGGGGGTTATGCATTTGCCTATCCAGTATCATTATATCTTTCTTGGTTCCCCACAACAAATTTGAACATAACTTTTTCCTTAAAAAATTTTTTAACATAACTTCAAATGAAAGTCATGGATGCAATGTCATACCTAATAATCATTCACTAAACAAAGCAGAAGTTTAATAAATAATAATGCACCTGTGATGGAAATTAGCCAACTTTCTCCCTATCCCTTTGATATTGAGTCTGGGATTCTCTAATTGTTCAGAGATGAGTTGACTTATATTTGCTTATTTCTTGTCAGCAAGTTATTTTGTCCTTATAACCCTATCATGTTTCGGTTCACTTTTAGTTCCTTTGAAATAGACAAATGATACAGAAGTAGAACCCTATGAAGAGATCATGTTTTCTGAACTGCTGGTATTGTCTGATTAAGTGGTGGCGGATAAAAGAAGGTAACCAAGGAGTCTTTGTAGATCGAGTGATACATGAAGCAGATTGGAAAGCCCAAGATGAGCCCAATACAACATGGAACAAAATTGCTACCTGCATTAAAATAGTAGTTAAAGATGTACTTGGTGAGTTATGGGGCTCCACCATGTAAGGACACATCATGGTGGAATGAAGAGGTAAAAGCTGCCATTAAGATCAAACGAGATTCTTACAGAGATTTGAAAAAAAATTGTGATGGAGTGAGTTTTGAGAGGTATAAAGTATAAACTAGCCAAGAAGAAGGTTAAGAAAGCTGTTCAGAATGTAAGGGTTAAAATGTATAAAGAAATGTATGAGAAGTTGGACATCAAAGAGATTGAAAATGATATATATAGAATTGCTCGAATAAGTGAGAGAAAGACTAGAGCTTTATGTACTGTGAGGTGTGTCAACGATGAGCGTCAGAAGATTTTAGTTCGAAATGAAGAAATTAAAGAAAGATGGAGAGAGTATTTTGACAGATTGTTCAATGGTAGTTATACTCAAGATTTGGGTGACCTTACCATTTAGTAACAGGATTTGAACCGTAAATATATGCGCAGAATTAACGAATCTGAAGTTAAAGAGGCCTTGAAGAGGATGAAGTCAGGGAAAACTGTTGGCCCGGATGGAATTTCTATTGAGGTATGGAGATGCTTAGGAGAGATGAGCGTGAGATGGCTGACAAACCTCTTTAACAAGATCTGGCTAACTTAAAAGATGCCAAATGACTGGATGAAGAGTAACTAGTACCTCTCTATAAGAATAAGGGTGATTCAGAGTTGTTCAAACTACAGTGGAATAAAACTCATGTGTCACACCATGAAGCTTTGGGAAAGAGTAATTGAACACAGGTTAAGGCAGAATGTTAAAATAGAGAACCAGTTTGGGTTCATGCCGGGGCGATCGACGACAGAGGCTATTCATTTACTTTGTCAACTTATAGTGCGATTTTGAGAGGATAAATTTGCATATGGTCTTTATTGATTTAGAAAAAGCTTGTCAAAAAACTTATGACAAGGTGTCAAGAGAGGTATTATGGTGGACATTGATGAAAAAGGGAGTTCCCATCAAATATATTGACATAATCAAGGACATGTACGATGAAGCAGTGACAAATGTTAAGACTTGTGAAGGCATAGCAAGTGATTTTTTTTTATCACAATTGGATTGCATCAAGGATCTGCATTGAGTCCATTCTTATTTGTCATAGTGATGGATGAGCTTACTAGAGCTATTCAGGATGAGATACCGTGGTGTATACTATTTGCTGATGATTTGTCCTAGTCGATGAGATGAGAGCCGAGATAAATACTAAATTGGAGTTATGGAGGCAAACTCTAAAATCTTGAGGTTTTAGATGGCTAAAACAGAGTATATGGAGTGCAAATTCAGTAAACAGGGAATCTGAGATTATAGTATTATCACACTAGACAAATAAGGAATATCGATGAGCAGTCATTTTAAATACTTAGGTTTTATTATCTAAAAGGATAGGGAGATCAATAGTGATGTTAACTATAGGATCCAAGCCGGCTGGTTGAAATGGAGGAGCGCAATACGAGTTTTATGTGACCATAACATTCCGTTATGGCTGAAGGAAAAATTTATCGAACTGCTATTAGGTCAGCTTTGTTATATGGCATAGAATGTTGGGCAATAATATCATGCCCAGAAGATGAGTGTAGCTAAGATGTGCATACTTCGTTGGATTTGTAGTAACACGAGAAGAGATAAAGTGAGAAATGAGGATATTCATACTAAGATAGGCGTAGCCCTTATAGAAGAGAAGATGAGAGAAAATCGTCTATGATGGTTTGGTTATGTGCGACGTAGACCTACACATGTGCCAGCCCGGCGAGTAGAGCGTATCAAATTAGGGCAAGTTAAAGAGCGCAGGAAGACCCAAGAAAATATGGATGGAGGTGATATGACAAGATATAAAGGCTAAAGGTCTTAATGAAGGCATATTGCTCAATAGGAATGAGTGGAGAAAGCTGATCCATGTGCCCGATTCGAAGTAAAACTATTTTGGTTCATGTAGCCTACCCAAATACTTGGGACAAATGGCTTAGTTGTTTGTTTGTTGTCTGGTATCGTCTGATTAATAGAAAAGAACATTAACTCTGCTATCTATGGGGATGGTTCACTTAAAGGGAAATGGAATTCATGGGTTTTGGAATGGGGTGATGCATGTGACATTTATGTGGTTTTGGTGGTTGTGAGATTTCATTCTCTTTTTGACACATGGGTTACTAGTGAAGAAGCAAGTGTGATGATGCCAAGTTCTTTTTGATGTCACTTGCTTCATTTATATGAAAATGAGAGCTTCCATGAGTGAAGCTAAGGGCTAAAGCTTTAGTGACATATATTCACTCCTTATCAATTGTTATGTGCTTATTTCCTTTCCTTTTGTTCTGTTTTCTTCCTTGTATTCCTTCATGTTCTCTTTTTCATACATCAATAATATACTTGTTCGTAGTTTTAAGTTTTACTGGCGGGTTAACTGCTGATTCCTATAAAATATGTGTTCCCTTTTCATTTCCAAGCAATAAATGAATGTTTATTTTAGGGGTTTTATTGTTTTCTTTCGGCTTGATTCTGAAGCTCATTATTAGGGTCTGTTTGGTTGTCGTAACTGGCCGTAATTCGTAGTTGTAATTGGTAAAAGTGTTTTACAATTGTAAATGAGTTACATGTATGTAAATTTTACGGTGTTTGGTTGGTAATATAAAATTGTAAAGTGGGAAAGTGTATTGTACTTTACGGTGTTTGGTTGTCGTAATGTACAAGTCGTAAGTGAAAAAGTTGACTACAAAATTAACTATTGGTGATTTTAAAATTTTAATACTGCAAATAAATATTAAAAAAGTTAAATATTAAAAAATTTAATATTAATATAAAAAAATATTACAAATTTGTATGACCACAAAATTACTGTAACTGGGCTGTAAGTGAGTGGTAACTGGGTTGCAAGTGAGTGTTAGTTGAGTTACGTAAGTCTTTTACGAATTACGGTTCAAACAAACGCCGTAGTTGTAACTGGGTAGTAAGTCATTTACGAATTACGGAGTTTTACGCGAAACAAACGGCCCTTAATAGTTACTTTAGATCTACTGGCGATGGTTTTAAGTTGAAATCCACAGAAAACTAATTACTGATGATTTATCAAGTGCAACATTGTTAGCTATGGATTCAACTTCAGCCGATAAGTAGAATTGTAAATTAAATGTTCCTTCAATCTTCTCCCACATAATGATAGTATCATTTATCATATTGTATGATACATCTTTCTAGCCTAAAGCAAACAAGAGGACTCTCATGTTTGCAAAGCGAGTTAATGAATTCCCATAGCTGAGTTATTAATTGATGTGCTCATATTCTTAAATGTCTGGAATTATCAAAGATGCATCAGATGATTGAGACGGCAGAAAGAGATGTCCTTGTAGGACTTGACCTTCTGTACTTTAAATGCTCAAGCCTCAAAGTCATGTGTTCTTTAGATGCGTGAATACGAAGGAAAATTGTTGTTTTGTAAACTCTTACATTTCCTTCTAGTTTTGGTTGATATGATTATTTGAGTTTGTTTTCTTTTTTGTCAAATTATTCTTTTAATTTCCTATAATTTTCATAGGTACCAGTCTCCATTGCCTGCTGATCAGGTGAAACCATGGGGTGAATTCGATTATGAAGGAGGTGACTTTGCTCTCTCTCTCTCTCTCTCTCTCTCTCTCACACACACACACACACATACACACACAATTTTCTACCCATATCTCTTCCCCTCTCTTATACATCCTCTCTTATACATCTAATGTCCAAATGTAGAGGCTTCACCTGCTGTTCGGGGGAGAGGCCGTGGTGGCCGGGGTAGAGGAAGGGCTCGAGGTATGTGTAATTTTTCCAGAAAGAGTTCCAGATTTTCTTAGTACTGTATGAATTTGAAAGTTCTCTCTATGGTAATGCATTAAAATACTACCTTTTCTTTTACAGGAAATGGTCCCATGACAATGGACTATGGTGATGGTGGTTATGATAACAGGGGTCGTGGATACGGTAGGGGTGGCTGGGGCCGTGGTAGAGCCCGTGGATTCCGAGGTCGTGGCAGAGGTGGTTATGGTGGCCTGCCCGATTACCAGCAAGATGCTGGTGGCTACAATGAAGCACCTATTCCTCCCCAGGGTCGAGGTATGTTTTTGGTTAGAGTCTGAATCCATGGTTGGCTTATTTTGTTCCTCTAAGTATAGTTGAGAGCTGTTTCCTGTGGATGGCCGTGCTTTGGTCTGATAAGATTTGTGATTCACTATTGTTGCTTATTGGAACTCAGTGTTTGATGCTTCGCTGTATGGATAAATTGTGATATTGGTGTGCAGGTCGAGGTCGTGGTCGTGGGAGGGGGCAAAACCGTGGTAGGGGCCGTGACGCAAGGTCAAATGGACCGATCTAGTTGACTGGTGGAGCATGACTGTAACGATATTAGGTTATGGCAGAATTTCTGTTCATGAAGCATCGGATGGCTGCTCCTTTATAAAAGCTTTTTATTGCTTGTCATGTGTCGTCTAGATCATATGTTAACCATAGTTTGTATAAGCTGTCGTGAATGTGACCTGACAGCCGTTTTTATCTGTTTTGTAGGATTAGTTTGTTGAGTATTATTTTCTTTCCAATTCGAAGAAAACTAATTGTAGCATTTTGACCTATAGAGCAGTACATTCTTTTATTTTTTCCCCTTGAAGATTGTCTGACTGATCATACATGTATCCAATTGTCAGTTATCTTATTGTTTAGTAATGAACTTCTCTTCTTGTCCTCTGGTGATGAAGGAACACTGCTTGAAATTACTGTGTTCCATTTACCTTTAGTATAAATTGTTTTTGATTTCTGCTGTTGTTATATTTTTAGATATTTTGGCGAGTATATGCCATCTGAAATCTGTCTTGCATAAAAAGCTGGGTGTGCCAACTCCATTTTGTTGCAAAATCTTGAGTTTAATTTGGTTGTCTTGCTGACAGCTGACATGGAGCATAACTTGTTCAAGATCTCCATGTTGATTTTCCCCTAATGTTTCCAGCGAACGGGGTGGAAACTCTCTTAACATCATTTTTTCACTTGTGTCTCGAAAGGAATTGTAATAATTTTAAAACAACTATTGGTTGTTTATTTTTTCATCCATGCATTCAAAATGAGAGTAGTCGCCAGTGAGGCTTGGCTCATTGGTAAAGAAGTGAGCGCGGTTGAGGGATCAGTTTCCGGTTCAAGTCCTGGCTACTCATGTTTAATAAGATAAAGAAAAAAAGAAAGAAAAGGAGTGTCAATAAGATAAAGAAAAAAAAGAAAGAAAAAGGAGTGTCAGTGATGCATAAAATTATGTGTTCTATACTGCATTTTGTTTTAATAATCACAAATTTTGTAATCTCAGTACAGTATTTTTTCAAACTAAACACATTTTGGAAAAAATAAAAAAAATTGTTTCTCCAGAGACTCTACTCTCCATAGTCTTTTCTTCTTGTGTAAACTTGTTTGTTGCCATCACCACCACTCTTGCCTCTGCAACCCAATTGGTCGATGTTAGCCACCGTTGCTCCCGCTATTATTGCTGCAGCCACTATTGTTGTTAGTCGCCATCATCATTGTTACCATTGCTACAATTTTTAGAGCTATCACTGTTAATGAGAGCAGTGCCTGAGAATGTGTGGCCAGTACAATTACATAAAAAAAGAACTCCTAATCCTATATAATTAGTATCATAATTCTAATTCTAGTACTATCATTTAACACTACATACATTCATAACCAACAAACTCTCATCAAAATTGAATCATCTATATAATCTATATGTTGCTGAGACCCGCTCTGTAATAAAAGAAGTGGGATATGTGAGGTTTGTGGAAAGAATTAGAAAAAAAATTTCAGAAGAAAAAAAGAAAAAAGAAACTCAAGCACTTGCGCACAAGGATAGATCTTGTAATGTTTGCATAACATGTATACGATTACAGTTTGACAAAACAATTACAAATTTTAATGTGATACATAAAATTGCACAAACACAATAACATGTGCTACTTGTTTCTTGATGGAAACTAATATAGCTCTTCTTCTTCTTCTTCTTCTTTTATGTGCTATATATGGCCAAGCAAACTAGATTGACAGATAGGTTTATGGATTTATACAATGGTCAGCAGCATTACAAATGTTTCATAGATTGGCAGGCAACTCTAGTTAAAAAGTTAGCACACCTCTGCCAACCTCAACTTCTGAATCTTGAATCACACACAGGCATACTAGTCTTCAGACCAGAACTCAATGGAACTGCAAGCGGCCGGAGAATGTCTGGCCGAATCGCCAGCCGGCCGGAAAGATGTCAGGGAAGACGAGGGGCTGGCCATCAGTGGTCGCGACGCGGAACGAGAGAGATTGGCCGTTCAGGTAAGCATTGGACTGCCAGTTTGCTCCCCAGTTCCTCTACATCGACATCCAGCAGGTTCTTGATCCTTTCACAGACATGGATTGGATTGATCCAACTCCACCGACATTTGTCACAAGGACAAGTTCGACGTAGTCGCATCGTTTGACAGTGATCCTTACACCTCCGTGCTTCTTGCATGGAACCCTGCATCGCAACCATCATGACTATTTTGAGTTATTTGGGAATTTAGAAGTTCATGGCAGTTGCCGATTATTTTTAGAGAAAGAAGTAACAACCTTTGGTAGATCACTGGTATGATTCCGCCACGGTAGATGCTGATCTTCTCCCATGCGGGCTGGGCCATGTCGAAATGCTGGCGTGGGGTGCTGTATGAGCCGCCATTGTTATTGGGGAGGGTGAAATTCGGTGGTCAGAAGTTGTGACGGTGGTTCTGATGGATTTTCCCTTCATGCACCTCTTGGGGTCTGCATTGTAGCCACATATGATCTTGTGTCACTGATGGCGCGCAACCCCATTGTTAAACAAGGCCATGCTTAGCGCCGTGGTTCTGGTCCCGTACCCAGTGGAGTACAGGTTTCCGTATCCACAAGCCCTACCTACATGTAACACGATCCCTTGAGATCCAGCTCCTGCTTATGTTGGAGCGAAAATGTAGCTCGTTGCTACGATCTGTGAGCCAATAATCAAGGCACGATCCAGCTACGCCCTGTCAAGTTTGTTAGAGTTTGTTAGTATAATTGTAGGTTGTGATTTGATGGCATCATTTTAGTTAAGTTTGTTGAGGTTGTGATTTGATGACATCATTTTAGTTAAGTTTGTTGAGGTTGTGATTTGATGGCATCATTTTACCTAAATTTGTTGAGGTTGTGAAGGCTATTTAAAGGCCAAGCAGCTGTACTTGTTTCACAGTGAATTGAAAATAAAACCTGAAATTTCCTTTTCCCTCAAAAATCAGTTTGCCTCTCGTTTCCAGTTGCTGCTAACGATCCTTTGCAGGTCTCGGAGCTTCTCCAAACCAACATCTGGTATCAGAGCTGCCGGTTAATGCCCAAATACCTTCATCTCAACACCATGGCGATGATTTCAGGGTCCTCATCCTCGACAGTACCAGCAACAAAGGAGGGCGGAATCACTCTTCATTACCCAATGCTAACCCCGACAAACTACTCCACCTGGGCCATTAAAATGGAAGTTTTCATGGAGGCTCAGGGAGTTTGGGAGGCAGTCGAACCTGCGGCAGGCGTGGCTGTGGACAAGAAGAAGGATAAACTGGCATTGGCATGCATCTTCCAAGCAGTTCCAGAGGAGATCTTGTTACAATTGGCGAAGTACAAGACATCCAAAGAGGCGTGGGAAAGCTTGAAGACAATGTACCAAGGGGTTGATCGCGTTAAGAAGGCGCGAATTCAGACCCTGAAGAGCGAGTTCGAGACCCTACGAATGAGGGATTCTGAGTCCGTCGATGAGTTTGCAGGGAAACTCACAACCCTGGCAAGCAAGATTCGAGGGCTTGGAGAGAAGATGGACGATGACGTGATCGTCAAGAAGATACTTGTATCTGTGCCTAACAAATTTTTGCAGGTAGTAGCCGCGATTGAACAATTCGCGGATGTTGAAACAATGCCAGTGGAGGAGATCATTGGCCGCCTCAAAGCTTACGAGGAGCGCATACGTGGGAGAGATGAAAGCAGCGGAAGCCAACTTCTCCTGACTCACGCTGAGTGGCAAGTAAAGAAGAAGAAGAATAGACAGCCTGAACCTTCGTCGAACACCAAGCAAAACAACTCGACCAATCGAGGGCGTGGCAACCCTCTCGGTCGAGGTCTTGGGCGCGGAAGAGGAGGTCGAGATGGCCAGAGCGCAGCCCCTCAAGAAGGTGATGGAGGTCGTGATTCAACCAACCATAACAAGTCAAAGTTCAGATGTTATTACTGCAACAAAGTTGGGCACTTCGCGTCGGAGTGTTACAGCCGACGCAGAGACGAGGAAGCCAACTTGGCTCGAGCACAAGATGAAGAGGCCGCGTTGCTTCTGGGTGAGACTCAGGAGGAGTCTCCAGGGGTGATCATGCTTAACGAAGAAAAGATCGTACCCAATCTACGTGCTGCAGATGAAGCACAAGTCGACTCAGACATGTGGTATCTCGACAATGGCGCGAGTAATCACATGACGGGCCATCAAAACAAGTTCAAGGAACTTGATCGGAGCGTCACAGGGCGTGTCAAGTTTGGTGACGGCTCGACAGTACAGATCGAGGGGAAAGGCTCGATCCTATTCCAATTCAAGAACTTTGAGCAACGACTACTTTCCGAGGTATACTTCATCCCTAAACTAAGAAGTAACATTCTAAGCCTTGGCCAATTGACAGAGATGGGAGCAAGGTGGAGCTGTTCAATGACCATTTGAAGGTGTTCGACAAAAGGGGTGTGTTGCTGATGAGGTCAGGAGATCTGCAAACCGCCTATACAAGATAGTGCTTCAATCTTGCAAGCCTATTTGCCTGTTGTCCAAGCTTGAAGATCCAGCCTGGCTGTGGCATGCAAGGCTGGGACACATCAACTTCTTTGCGCTCAAACTGATGGCAGAGAAGAAGATGGCCATTGGACTTCCGAAAGTTGAACACCCCAACCAATTGTGTGAAGGCTGCCTCGTCGCCAAGTAAGCCCGACTCCCTTTCCCTCAACAGACGAACTACAGGGCTGAGAGACGTCTGCAACTCGTCCATGCTGACTTGTGTGGGCCTATTACGCCCGCAATTGCAGCAGGTAACAGATACTTTCTCCTACTCGTGGATGATTTCAGTAGGATGATGTGGGTGTTCATGTTAAAAGATAAGAGTGAAGCTTTCAATTCTTTTAAGAAGTTCAAATCACTTGTGGAGAATGAGTGTGATAGCAAGGTGAAGACACTTAGAACTGATCGCGAAGAAGAGTTCTTGTCCAGAAACTTCACTAATTATTGTGAAGCTGAAGGAATTCAACGACACTTTACTGCCCCGTACACGCCACAACAGAATGGGGTGGTAGAGCGTCGGAACAGGACCGTGATGGACACGACGAGAAGCTTGATGAAGAGCAAGCAGGTGCCTGCAATGCTATGGGGTGAAGCAGTTAGACATGCTGTCTATTTGCTCAATAGATTGCCGACGAAGTCTCTCCACGAGATGACACCCTTTGAAGCTTGGCACGGTAAGAAACCAAACGTCAATCACTTGAAGTTGTTTGGTTGTATCGCACACATGAAAGCTGCAGGTCCCTATCACAAGAAGTTAGACGATCGCAGCACCCCTCTGGTTTACCTTAGTATGGAAGAAGGTAGCAAGGCTCATCGTCTCCTTGATCCTCAATGTGGCAAAGTCCATATCAGTCGGGACGTCGTGTTCGACGAAGCAGGAAGTTGGGATTGGAGCAGGCCCGACGGAGCTAATCCAATGCGCTGGGTTGAGTTCTCCATTCAAGTTCCAGTTGAGGAAAATGCAACCCAGCCACCACGAAGAGCAGAGGAGCATCCAGCTGAGAGCGTAGGAGACGCGCTCTCATCAATGACGCACGGGACAACGTCAAGACAGCTTGCTACACCAGAAGTTGAAGGCTCAACTTCAAGCAACATGCCCGCACCAACACCACAATCAAATCAGCCAAGAAGAACCAAATCTCTAGCTGACATCTATGCAGAGACTACAGCAATGTCACCTTACCCAGACATGTTGTACTTGTCGGCTGAAGAACCGGCAAGCTATCAAGACGCAGCTCTAGAACGGGAATGGCGTCAAGCAATGCAAGCTGAATTCGAAGCCATCGAGAAGAACCAAACCTGGGAGCTCACTGAGTTACCACCAGGTCACAAGCCCATCGGACTCAAGTGGGTTTACAAGGTGAAGAGAGACAACGAGGGGAAGATACTCAAGTACAAAGCCAGGCTTGTCGCGAAGGGCTATGTACAAAGACAAGGTGTCGACTTTGATGAGGTATTTGCCCCGGTCGCGAGACTTGATACTGTTCGATTAATTCTCGCCCTTGCAGCTCACCAAGGATGGCAAGTACACCACTTAGACGTGAAGTCGGCATTTCTCAATGGAGATCTCAAGGAGGAAGTGTATGTAGCTCAGCCTGAGGGATTCATCATCAAGAATCAAGAGGACAAGGTGTATCGCTTGTCCAAAGCTCTTTACGGCTTACGACAAGCACCAAGGGGTTGGAACCTGTGCCTTGATAACTGCTTGAAAAACCTTGGTTTCAGTAGGTGCACCCAAGAACAAGCAGTCTACACGAGAAGCAATGAAGATGGAGTGCTGATCGTAGGTGTATATGTCGACGACCTCATTGTCACAGGAACAAGTCCAGCTGCGGTGAGAAGTTACAAGCTACAGATGATGCAAGAATTCGACATGAGCGATCTTGGATTGCTCTCATATTACCTTGGGATCGAGGTAAATCAACAAGTTGATCACATTTCTTTGAAGCAAACAGCCTATGTTAAGAGAGTATTGAAGCAATTCGGGATGGAGGATTGTAACGCAACGAAGTATCCTATGGAGGCTAAGTTGCAGCTCAACAAAGATGAAGGAGGGACACCCATTGATGCAACTCAATACAGGCGTGTCATCGGGTGTCTAAGGTATCTAACTCACACTCGCCCAGACTTGAGTTACTCCGTTGGGATTGTGAGCAGGTATATGGAGAGGCCGACGACCCTCCACCATCAAGCCGTGAAGCATATTCTCAGGTACTTAAAGGGGACACTTGAATATGGGCTCGAGTACAGGAGAGGCCAAGGAGATGCAGAGGTGATTGGCTTCTCCGATAGCAACTTGGCCGGAGATGCAGATGACAGGAAGAGCACGACTGGTATGGCTTTCTATCTGAATCAAAACCTAATCACTTGGGCTTCACAGAAGCAAAAGACCGTGGCCCTTTCCTCTTGTGAAGCAGAGTTTATGGCGGCAACAGCCGCAGCTTGTCAAGCACTGTGGCTCAGGAGTTTGGTGAGCGAAGTGACTGGTCGTTCACCTGAGCCAGTCACATTGTTCGTCGACAACAAATCGGCGATTGCCCTGATAAAGAACGCTGTATTCCATGGTCGGAGCAAGCACATAGATACCCGTTTTTATTTCATACGGGAGTGTGTTGAGCAAGGGCAGATCAAAGTCGAGTTCGTGCGGACTGAAGATCAGAGAGCAGACATTCTGACGAAGGCACTCGCAAAGCAAAAGTTCGCGGAGATGCAGCAGAAGCTCGTAGTTCTCAACCTCAATCGTGCCTAGATTAAGGGGGAGACTGTGAGCCAATAATCAAGGCACGATCCAGCTACGCCCTGTCAAATTTGTTAGAGTTTGTTAGCATAATTGTAGGTTGTGATTTGATGGCATCATTTTAGTTAAGTTTGTTGAGGTTGTGATTTGATGGCATCATTTTAGTTAAGTTTGTTGAGGTTGTGATTTAATGGCATCATTTTACCTAAATTTGTTGAGGTTGTGAAGGCTATTTAAAGGCCAAGTAGCTGTACTTGTTTCACAGTGAATTGAAAATAAAACCTGAAATTTTCTTTTCCCTCAAAAATCAGTTTGCCTCTCGTTTCCAGTTGCTGCTAACGATCCTTTGCAGGTCTCGGAGTTTCTCCAAACCAACACGATCATGATCATGATGGCAAATGGTGCTGGCCTCATCCCTAGCTAGCCAGCTGTCATTTGGGGCTACTGCTTCTCTTTAATCTCTTTGGTGTTCGCGAAGGAATGCAACACTAGTATGTGGGACTTAAATAGAGATGAGAGGCATCATGGGACACAAGCTTGCACATGTGATAGCTGCAACCAATCCCCATAACAACGGCCTTCACCAGTAGTTTTATACTTTGTGTTGTTATTAAGTCTCATCTTCTTCATTGAGAGATCTCATCATCCCCGTGTTCTCTTGTGTGACATTTCTTCATTGTGAGAGCTCTGGGTTTTGTTTATTTGGGATTCTCTGTGTTTGAATGCATTATCCTGGGGTTGCGTCAGTTCTTCATTAGTGGCATCACATGATCACACGTCTGGACAGCTACGGTGCCACGGCATGGCACCGTACCGTGGCACCGTAGCTCTGTGTTTGCACTAGCAACCAAGATGAGATGAGATGTGAGTAAATGTGGTTGGTTGAGAGATTTGATTGCTTTCAGCTCCAATGACTGATGCAGTGCAAAGGTGAATCCTTATTGGTAGAGAATATAATTGGTTAGGTTTCATTATAAATTTCTTTTTAATTCTAGTGGGGCTGAGCTTAGTTAATGGGACGTCCATGTTACTTTGTTCTGTTTTTTGATTGCTGCCAAGATGAGTGACTACGGCGGCGCTTGCAGTCGGAAAGGAGATCGCGAGGCCACAAACTGGCGGATATGGAGGTGGCCGACAATGTTCACGTCGATGACCTTGATCAGCGTCACAGTCGAGGATTGATGAGGTCGAAGTCGGAGGAGAGGTGGCAAAGCAGGAGGCAGCAAGCAAGAGCCGGGGAAGAGGGCGACGGGTCGCTGTGAGGTCGGTGGCGGGTTGCAGGCCACGGAGGGGGAAAAGGGAGGCGCGAGGGGAGAAGGGAGGTGGCAGGTGGCAGGTGAAGGGAGGAAAGGGGAGCAGGGGTAGCGGGCTGCTGGCGCGGGGGAGAGGAGAGAAGGGAGATAGGGGTGCGGGTGAGAGGAGAGGAGGGAGAGAGAGGGTGCAAATGCAAGTTTGTAGGCAGCAGCAGCAGGGGAGAAGCAAGCAAGGGGAGAGGGCCAACATCAGCTAGGGTTTCAGGTTAGAGTTTAGATTAGGGTTTTTTTTTTAAAGATGAGGAAAATGGGAGGGGAGAGAGATGGTGGATTGTGGGGGATAGAGCTACTTACGAGTTCACCATCTTAAACTAGAGTTTCTTAAGGTTTCACACACCTGAAGGGAGTTTTGAGAGAATAAAATTACTCAATTGTTTCGTTAAATAATTCTGCATTAATTTTGTTAACTAGAGAATAGGCCTTTAAATATGCTTTGCAAAAATAATAGAGAGTTCCTACGACCAATATGAGATTAAAAGACTACTAAATAAAAGAAAAAGACTACATCACAACTCAAATAAAATAAAATATTACATCACAACTAATCGAATCACATGGATGCGACACGTCTCCTCTTACACTGATATACGTGCCAGGGACGCGACTGGATGTCCCATCATTTTCCTCGGGTAGGAGAGAACTCGACCCCGTCGAGTCAGATATAGAAATGCTCTCATATCGCTCCAAAGCATCTGGGTCAATCCACTGCTAGTCACTTTGGTCAATCCATGTATCATCAATCATCATTTTTCCTTTCCAACAGGTCAATTTTCATTGAGGCCCCCCATCTTTGGTGGCTATAATCTCATCATCTATAGTTTTATCCACCCCTCTCTTGTAATGGGTAAAATATTTAGGAGTGAAGGAAGTGTGGGGCTCTCAAAAATAGGCTCGGGTTCCGGCTCATTAACTAGTGTGTTTTTGTGTTAAAGCCAGAACCCTATAATCCACTATATCTTCGACATTGAAAGTAGAACTAATGTCAAAATTCTTTGAAATGTCTATAACATAAGCATTATTATTCAATCTCTTCAGAACTTGAAATGGACCAGCACTACGAGCATGCAACTTTTTAACGGATCCTGGAGGAATTCGTTCCGGACGAATATGAACCATCACAAAACCACAAACATTAAAAGTTTTTAATCTTTTTCTAACACCAGCTTGTAGTTTATAGTTGGCATTGCTTTGTACAATCCTATCACGATCTCCTTGTGTAGCTCATGCAAGAGGGATGCAAATGCAGGTGTTGACTCAGATGCCCTATAATAATTAGCTATGGGGATAAGATCAACGAGTTGTCTTTAAAATCATAAATGATATCATGGATGCTTCTACTTGTTATCCTATTAATAGACGTGTTGTAGGCAAATTCAGCAATGGACAACTTAAGATCCCAACTTTTCAGATTGTTTATCAATGAGTGTCCTTAAGAGGTTACCTAGATTCCTATTAACAACTTCCCTTTGTCCATCAGTCTGGGGAAGGAAGGCAGTAGAGAACTTCAACATAGTACCTAGCATATGCCATAAGGTCTTCTAAAAGTAACTGGTAAACTTGACATTTTGGTCAAACACTATGGTTTTGGGATGTAGCACTTGTTTCATCACTCGCATAAAGGTGTTAGGAGCATTTATCAGGACAAAAGGCATGATCTGTTGGCCCAAAGGCCTTCCACCCTAGTTTTGATGATGATTAACTCATGTAGTTATGTTTACTAATAATCTTGTGATTTTAGTTACAGATCTTTAATCAAGATATTAGTTGGTGATTAGCTTCAACAAAGGAGTTTAGAAGATTTTCATGGTGATTCCAGGACCAAAGCATCAAGATCATACCTTGCCTAGCTCATGGATCACGGTGTTTGTGGATCGAGTCGCCTTGAAGATAAAGATCGTCAAGAAGACTTAGGTATCCATAGTTTAGTGTGTTTTAGATCCATTTGTAAAGCTTAGTATAGTTGATATGCTCAAGTGCACAACACACACAAGTTTTATGTTTTGGATTTGGTTTCATGAATAGTTTGATCAAAACAAGTTTAAATAGTTTTTATGTATATTAGATATGTTCTAGATATACATACATGCTTTTAACTTCCTAGACAAACTTATTTTGACTTTCCTATTCATGTATTGAAAAATCCAAGTTTGATAAAAATACATGTTTTGATTTTTGGTAAAAATGTTAAGAAACAAAAATGGTTTCATATGCTTGATATTTGAGTAGAAATGTTTATCACATGTTTATATATCAATGCAATATGATAAAAACATTTTTGGGATTTTTACAAGTTATTAAAAGATTTTTCAAAATATGTTTTAACCCAGATTCTGACCCAGGTTTGTGCTGACAGGCCAGGTCAGTCGACCCGGACGGTCGACCACACCATGGGCCGGTCGACCCTTGGGGTCGACCGACGTGCACAGACTTGTGCACGTCTGGCAGACACAAACTCGGTCGACCGTCCGGGTCGACCGGGTCTGAGAGCAGAGCTCTCTGTTTGTTTGGGTCGACCGGGCGGTCGACCGGGTTTGCCAAACGGTCACATTTTTGACCGTTGGCGGTCGACCGGGCGGTCGACCGTCAAGCCTGTCAGGCTGTCACATCAGCCTAACGGCTAGTTTTCTGATGGGCCTATATAAACCCCATTTCTTTGGGATTTTGGCTAAGGTTTTTACAAGAGAAAAATTCCCAGTTTTTCAGAGTTTAAAACAAGTTTTCAAAAGAGTTTTAAAGCCTAAAAGATTTCATCTTTTTGTTTTTCAAGGGTTTTGAAAAATCAAAGAAAACTAGGTTTCTGGGATATTGATTTGATCTTTTATTTCTATCATCTACAAGAGATTTCCCAAGTAGTTTTTCTTTGTTGCTTGTTTCCAAAAACACTTTGATTCCATGCTTGAGCTATATCTTCTATCCTAATCTATTAGGATCTTTGTTTTGTGGAAAAGAGAGAAAAAGAGAAGTGTTTGAGGTTAAGCCTCCAAGATTATAAACCCTCCTTTGTTTGTGTATCCCTCTTTGATAGAGGTTGATCGGAGTGGTGTTTGGATCCCTCTTCGATAGAGGTGATTGTGATTGTATTGGCTACGGGCCTTATCCCTCTTCGGTAGAGGTGGATTGTGGTTGTATTGCCTCGGTGGCATTGAGAGAGGAGTTCGTACTCCTATAGTGGATTGGAAATCCTACACGGTGGTGTAGGCGGGGATGTAGAGCTAGGGGCTCGAACCTCGAAACATATCCTTGTGTTTGCGTTTGATCCAATATCTCTCAACTCTCTCTCTCTCCTTATTTTGTGCATAGCATCATTCATTCATTCATATCTATATTGCTTGTGTTGCCTTGCATAATTCATATTGCCTATTCATATTATATGCTTGGTTGTTTGTGTGTGCCTCACTTGTACTTAATCAACAAGAGCTTCACATAGCACCTCAACCCATATCATGGGGAATCAAGAGGAGTTAGTCCAGAGCCCTTCACGGGGAATTCGGCTACACTTGTTGATTGTACTAAGTGTGATTGCAAAATTGTTTTTAGCTTCCGCATTTAGCGCACTTAGTTCACTAGATTAGCACTTACACCTATTCACCCCCCCTCTAGGTGTGCTTTCAATTGGTATCAGAGCTAGTGCTCCTGATACTTAGGCTTAACATCCTAGGAGTGAGATCCATTTGTTTGCTAATCTTGTTTGCATTTGCTTGTTTGCACACATATAGTTTACCCATGGACTTCATGACCCCACCTAGTTTTGACCCTTCCAACATTGTTGTTTGGAAAATTAGAATGACTGTTTATTTACAAACCCTAGGACATAAGGTTTACCTTGCCATTACCAAGGAATCCTTCCTTAGTGATAGCAAACATATAGGGGCCAATGCACAAGCCCTTGAGGCCATTAGAAGCACGCTACCTAAAGAATATCTTATGCATGTTTCTAATCTTGATTCCGCTTTTGCAGTGTGGAACAAGTTGACAACCACCACCACCTCCAAGCTTCAAATGCCAATCCAAGAGGAGGAATCTAGTGGAGATGAATCCGAGCCGCAACAATGCTATACGGTCCAAGGGAATGACTCCCTTGAGGTACACTCGGAAACTCAACTAGATAGTGATAATGCTAGCTCTTCATTTGCTTCACATGATGATATGGATGCCTATGCTTTAAATGAAGAGTTGTCTATTGTTTGTGAAAAACTGTTTGAAAAATATAAGATTTTGAAAAAGAAAAGTCTAGGAATTGTTAAAGAAAATAAAAATTTGCATTCTAGACTTGAAATTGTTTTGCAAGAAAAAGATGAGATTTTGGATGAAAGGGATTCATTAAAATCTCAACTTGATCTCGTTTTAAATGAAAATAAAATTTTGAGAAATAAAAATGATTGTGATGATTTGTTAAAGAAAAATGAGTTTTTATCCTCAAAATTAGATTTTGTTTTAAATAGTAATGATTCTTTGGAAAGAGAAATAGATTTTATTACAAAAGAATTAGATATTTGTGTAAAGAAAAATAATTCTTTGAAAAATGATATTTCTTCTCATGTTTGCCATGCTAGGGTAGTTTCACCTAGAACACCTATTGCATGTACCTCTTCTTCTAGGATCAATGATGATATTTGTTTATTAAAGAAGAGTGTAGATTGTTTGGGCTCCACTTTGAGCCAATGTGTTGTTGGGCATACACGTTTGGAAACTTTGTTTCGAAAGAAACAAGTTCCATCCATTCATGCACACCCTCCACGGCATACACATGCTCCTCACGGACACACCCATCACATGTATGCTCATGTGTACACTTGTACACATTGTGGACGTAAGGGCCACCTTGCTAAATTTTGTTATGATAGATTACATGTTTCAAATTTAGCAAAGAAGTTTGTTTGGGTTAGGAATGATACTAACCCCCATGGACCCAATAAGATATGGGTACCAAAGACCACCCTCTTGTTTATGATGTAGGTGTGGGCTCTCACATGACGTGAGAGTAGCGGTACCTTGGAGTGGATGCGTTCCGTACTTAAAGGAAATCAATTGGACGCTTCACTTTCAAGGGAAGATTTGGTGGAGAGGACCACCATGTTTTGGAGACAAGGAAAGTTACATTCTAGGTTTTGGTAACAATTCTTAAACTCCCATTTATTTACATGCTTTCATAATTATAGTTTATAGCATGTTTCATTATTTAGTGATTAGTATGAAAATGTCATGTTAATTAGATTCTTGAAATACATGTATAGTATTTGAGACACCATGTTCAATATGAATTATTATTTTGTGTTCTCATATTTGATTAGCTATCATGTACATCATAAATCTAATAACATGTGGATATTCATAATAATCATGTTTAGGTTTACCATGATGATTTTTATCTTGTTTGATGCTTCATGATTTGAATATATGTTTAGATGTTAGTTTTTATTAAAACTAGGTATATACTTGTGTTGGCCCAAGGTTACAATCAACCCATGTTTAGTGTGTTTTGATGATTACAAAACATATTAGTTATTTGTACTAATATTATTTGTTGATTAAGTGTGTTTCAGGTTCATATCTAAAAGAGTTGATTTCTTCCCTAAAGGAAGGTACTTTGGACTCAAGACAAGTCAAATTGGGCTAAAAGTGCAATATTGAAGATCAAGTGAAGATAGCCCATGTTGAAGTCTTGAAGACCTTAGTAGTTTGTAAGTTTAGTTTGTTAAAGATTGAATATGTGAAATTTGGCTCTAGGATTTGCACACACATTTGTTTTGTATGTTCTCTTTGTTTTTGAAAATGTTTATTTCTAAGTTTATGCCTTAGTTTATACATACATGTACTCAAAGCTTTATATCTTCAAAAACTTGTTTAAAACATGTATATAAACTATTTTCAGCATAACACTTAGCCTCAGATTTTTTTAAAGAATTTTTACAAAATTTTCTATCTCAAAAAAAAAAAAAAAAATCTGCCCAGAATCCTGTTTCAGGCAGACCGGTCGACCGGACAGTCGACCGGCTGCTGTGTCCGAACATGCACAGGCTGTGCATGTCTGTCGGTCGACCGACCGGTCGACCGAAATAAGATGTTTGCTCTCTGTATCTTTTCGGTCGACCGGACAGTCGACCGACAGAAGGAAACTGTGTTTCCCCAAAGAGATCGGTCGACTGACCGGTCGACCGGACCCCCAACGGCTCTTTGCCAGCCGGGATTCGGTCGACCGGTAGGCCTGCTTCAGCCATAACGGCTCTTTCCTCTTTGGGAATTTCTGAAAAACTGTTTTTTGCTTTTCTCTTTAACAGAGTTTTTAGGAGTTGTTGGAGAGCTTTTGCAGGTGATATTAGCTGGAAAAATCAGAGTTTTTAACCTATTCTCTCCCTATAAATAGTGGGGAATAGGCCTTAGTTATTTACCAAGAAAAATTCTAAGTTTTCATTGTTTTCAAAGAGAAAGAAATTTTTGTTTAAGGCTTCCAATTTCCAATCTTTCAAGTTTGATTTTCAGTTGTTGTTTGATTGCTAATATCACTCTACAACTGAAGTTTTTCTCACCACACTTCATAGAGCCAAAAATTTCATATTCTTTCTATAAGTGAAGTTGTAATAGAGTGAGAGTGTTTGTAAAAGAGTTTGAGAAAGAGTGTTGTGGTCTAGTTGAGATCACTAATTGTAATTCTTGTTCTTGTGGAGACAAGCTCCTCGGTGCGTTTCTTTGTAAGGAGAAGCTACGGGCTTGAGGTCTTTGATAGGCCTAACTTGTACGGGATCCTAAGGGGATAGTGGAAACCCTTCACGGAGGTGAAGGCGGGGACTAGAGCAACGGGCTCGAACCTCGAAACAAATCATCTTTGTTTGCGATTGCCTTTGTGTCATCTTGCTTACTTTTCTCTTGCTTTATTTGCTTACAATTTATTGCTTGAGAACTAACCCTCTACTTGTGCAATCCTTACTTGTTTAATTTACTTGCTATATTACTTGTGTGTATTTCATCATAGCATTTCATTCTTTAATTGTTCGATCATAACCTCAATACAACACGGTTGCATTGCGCACCTCTAACCCATTCAAGGGGAATTGGGAGGAAGGAGTTCAGACCCCTTAATTGGGCATTCGGCTCCTAGTCGTGTTTTGAGGGATCGTTGCATCCTCATTTCCATACTAAGTTTAAAAAGAGCATTAGATTAGCAATTACACCTATTCACCCCCCCTCTAGGTGTATTTCAACTTGTGCATATAGTGGGCCACAAATAAATCTATATGTGTTTGTGCTTGAATGCTTATTTGAACCCATTAGATGTGCTAGTATAGTCTAGTTTTGATGATTCATACATTTTAAACTTGTATTCCTATTTTTGGTTTTGATTTATGTTTATGAGTTTTCACTTCATGTATATGTGTATTTTTCCAAACTTTAAGATATACATGTATACCCCTTGAGTCATTTGCCTTTCATGCAAATCAATATATGGACTCAATTGTGTTTAGGGATATGTATGTATACTTCTTGTGTTGACAAATCATACATATACCTTGAAATGACATTTGTTTGAATGAAAATTTAGTTATTCATGTTTTTATGATTTCATTTGTTTAACTTCATGTATATGTCTATTTTATCCAAATTATTGTTATACATTTACATCCTTTTTGAGCCACGTGCCTTGATGCATATATCTTTGTGGACTCGTTGTGTTTGGATATGTATGTATACCTTAGTTTGTATAGAACATACATATACCTTGAAGATTAAATAAGTTTTTGATAATTTTCATGTTTTCAATTGTTTCAAGGAATTTTGAGCTTAATTGGAAATTTCATAATGCCATGTCACACATTACTTGTACACTCATTTTTTTTTAAATATTTCTCATGAGTATGTTTTCATGAGCATGTATAGACTTTATTGAATATTGAGTGTTTTTAAGTGCTATGTGATTTACATGTGTTTTATGAAAATTATTTTAGTATATTCCTTGCTTGAAGGATTTCATACTAGTTAACAAAAATTTCCATTTTAACTAGTTCGTATTCTTCATTTTGATATGAGTTATACCATACTTTTATTGTTATGTCAATTGGTATCATTGAACTCTTTCAATTGGTATCCTTTTGATCTTTTTGTATACTCATATGTTTATTGTGTATGTATATTTTCAATTGGTATCATCTATTGGTGATTGGTACTCATTCTATTTCATACACATATACTTGTTTTATTTGTGCTACTATTTTTCTATATCTTGAGCACAAATCTTGTTTATGCTAGAGCTTGAGCTTCAACTTTATTTCAATTGATTTAGTTTTCAATTGGTATCTTATTTCAAGCCTATGCATAGTTTTTGTTGGTATTTCATAAAGGGGGAGAAAATTCGATTTTCATATTTCAATTGGTATTTGTATTTCCACTCCCTTACTTTATGATAGAAAATAATAATTTCATTTGATATCATATGTTTAAAATGAATAATTATTTCAATTTGATATCAAGATGTTTGTTTGAAAATTTTAAAAATTGGTATCTCAAAATTTGTTTTAAAGAATATAAATACAAAAGTTTTGATTTATATTGACTATATGTAAGGAGAGCTTAATATCTCTTCTACATATAGATTCATGTTCAGTGTATCTTGTATTGAGGAGCTTAACATCTCTTCTTTATGTGGTACACATGTGTAGGGGGAGCTTCACATCTCCTCTTATGCATTACATAATGTGTGTTATGTGAATTAGGGCTTAACATCCCTCTTTCATGTAATGCATATGTGTAGGGAAGCTAACTTAGCGTCTTCCTCTTCATGAATGTATATAGCATATAACATTTATTGATCTTTGTTTACTTTCAATTGATATCAAGATGCTAATTTGTCATATCTAATTCTTTGGTATCTTAATTGATTGTAACCCCTTATTGACTTTGTTTTTGTTTTAGACAAAAAGGGGGAGAACATTGTTTTTATTGTTTTGATTGACAAAAAGGGGGAGAAAGATTTTTACCCCTCATTTTTATTTATTATTTTGGTGTTTACCCCTTTGTTGATGATTGACAAAAAGGGGGAGAAAGATTTTGAGTTTATGAGTTTTATATATGCATATTTATGTTTTTGCATATATTAAGTTTAATATAGTTTAATGTTAATTGGTATCTAGAGCATGTTTTATTTTTGAACATTTCATTGGTATCTAGAACCTTTATTGTTTATGCATATTTATGCATTCATGTTTAAAAGCCTTCATTGCATATTATGTTTATTTGCTTATGCATGAGTTAAGGGGAAGCTTCTTTGAAGCTTAACTTTAATCCATGCATATATAACTCCATGAGTTTTGTCATCATCAAAAAGGGGGAGATTGTTGGCCCAAAGACCTTCCACCCTAGTTTTTATGATGATTAACTCATGTAGTTATGTTTACTAATAATCTTGTGATTTTAGTTACAGATCTTTAATCAAGATATTAGTTGGTGATTAGCTTCAACAAAGGAGTTTAGAAGCTTTTCATGGTGATTCCAGGGCCAAAGCATCAAGATCATACCTTGCCTAGCTCATGGATCACGGTGTTTGTGGATCGAGTCGCCTTGAAGATAAAGATCGTCAAGAAGACTTAGGTATCCATATTTTAGTGTGTTTTAGATCCATTTGTAAAGCTTAGTATAGTTGATATGCTCAAGTGCACAACACACACAAGTTTATGTTTTGGATTTGGTTTTCATGAATAGTTTGATCAAAACAAGTTTAAATAGTTTTTATGTATATTAGATATGTTCTAGATATACATACATGCTTTTAACTTCCTAGACAAACTTAGTTTGACTTTCCTATTCATGTATTGAAAAATCCAAGTTTGATGAAAATACATGTTTTGGTTTTTGGTAAAAATGTTAAGAAACAAAAATGGTTTCATATGCTTGATATTTGAGTAGAAATGTTTATCACATGTTTATATATCAATGCAATATGGTAAAAACATTTTTGGGATTTTTACAAGTTATTAAAAGATTTTTCAAATATGTTTTAACCCAGATTCTGACCTAGGTTTGTGCTGACAGGCCAGGTCGGTCGACCCGGACGGTCGACCGCACCATGGGCCGGTCGACCCTTGGGGTCGACCGACGTGCACAGACTTGTGCACGTCTGGCAGACACAAACTCGGTCGACTGTCCGGGTCGACCGGGTCTGAGAGCAGAGCTCTCTGTTTGTTTGGGTCGACCGGGCGGTCGACGGGTTTACCCAACTGTCATATTTTTGACCGTTGGCGGTCGACCGGGCGGTCGACCGTCAAGCCTGTCAGGCTGCCACATCAGCCTAACAGCTAGTTTTCTGATGGGCCTATATAAACCCCATTTCTTTGGGATTTTGGCTAAGATTTTTACAAGAGAAAAATTCCCAGTTTTTCAGAGTTTAAAACAAGTTTTCAAAAGAGTTTTAAAGCCTAAAAGATTTCATCTTTTTGTTTTTCAAGGGTTTGGAAAATCAAAGAAAACTAGATTTTTGGGATATTGATTTGGTCTTTTATTTCTATCATCTACAAGAGATTTCCCAAGTAGTTTTTCTTTGTTGCTTGTTTCCAAAAAACACCTTGATTCCACACTTGAGCTATATCTTCTATCCTAATCTATTAGGATCTTTGTTTTGTGGAAAAGAGAGAAAAAGAGAAGTATTTGAGGTTAAGCCTCCAAGATTGTAAACCCTCCTTTGTTTGTGTATCCCTCTTTGGTAGAGGTTGATCAGAGTGGTGTTTGGATCCCTCTTCGGTAGAGGTGATTGTGATTGTATTGGCTACAGGCCTTATCCCTCTTCGGTAGAGGTGGATTGTGGTTGTATTGCCTCGGTGGCATTGAGAGAGGAGTTCGGTACTCTTATAGTGGATTGGAAATCCTACACGGTGGTGTAGGCGGGGATGTAGAGCTAGGGGCTCGAACCTCGAAACATATCCTTGTGTTTGCGTTTGATCCAATATCTCTCAACTCTCTCTCTCCTTATTTTGTGCATAGCATCATTCATTCATTCATATCTATATTGCTTGTGTTGCCTTGCATAATTCATATTGCCTATTCATATTATATGTTTGGTTGTTTGTGTGTGCCTCACTTGTACTTAATCAACAAGAGCTTCACATAGCACCTCAACCCATATCTAGGGGAATCAAGAGGAGTTAGTCCAGAGCCCTTCACGGGAAATTCGGCTACACTTGTTGATTGTACTAAGTGTGATTGCAAAATGTTTTTAGCTTCCGCATTTAGCGCACTTAGTTCACTAGATTAACACTTACACCTATTCACCCCCCTCTAGGTGTGCTTTCATGATCATCCACTCATATACTATATCTTTCGTCTTGAAGGTGATTTTTCAATCGTCTCCTGGACGAATATGAATTTGATGGTAGCCACTCTTAAGAAATATCTTCGAGAAGATAGTAGCCCACATCAAATCTAATAGGTCATCCAACCAGGTCGAAAAAATGGTACTTTATTGTTATTTTATTGATGACGCGACTATCCATGCACATGTGCCAAGATCTTTTTTGGCGTCAACAAGGTGAGGACCACACAAGGGCTCATACTCTTTCTAATTAAATTCTTTCTCTCTAGCTCATCAACTTGTCTTTTGAGCTTTGCGTACTCTGTGAAATTCATTCGGTAATATGGAAAGTCGAGAAGACTTGCTCCTGGAATCAGTTCAATAGCGTATTAGATGTCATAATGGTGGAAACTTATTCGGGAGATCTTCTGGGAAGGCATCACTAAGCTCCTTAATCATAAAAGTGACTTCAGTAGGAATAATGCTATCAGAGTCCTCCACAACTTCTCTAGTTATAGGAATCATAAATGGAGCACCTCTTTTCATTTCTTGGTCAAAGGCTTCACAGATCGGGTCAGGGTATTAAGCTGCCCCTTTATGTCGGCGAGTGTCACAGCAAATTGGGGATCCATAGGGGTGGTGTGAGATTCACCAGACTCTCTTACAAAATAGGGTTGACCCCTAAGGGTTGACATGCATAAAGGGAGCCCAAATTGAAGGTCGAAAGACACAACTATAAACTAGATGCTTGCAAATTTTATTTAATCAAATTAAAATTTAAGTGCAAGAAAGCAACAAAAATTTTCTTGCAAATGCCAAAGTGAAGCAAGTCCTACCCTAATTGTGCTCTGTTACCAAAATGATATGAAATATGTCCGTGTGATAGGAAATAGTGATGAAAATACTAAAACTATGCTTCACTAAAAAGCTACGATCTTCAATAGGAAAGATTAAATTAATAATATTAATGGATGAAATTAACAAACGACATGTGCAGACTGCGCAATTTCAATCATGAACACAGTGGATATAATAATTACGTTAAACAAGTAAAGCTTCTACAATCAATATCAAAATAATGAGTCACAAGTCACAAATGCAGATAATCTCACAAATAGGTGGACAATAATTAGGCAAACAAAATCCTAGAGAATTAATTATCATGACCCTAAAGCAAATGATCGTGATCAGAAAAACTTACCTACTGAGGATCATGTTTAATCTCAGTGTAATTTTGATATCTACTAGGATGCATAGAGTTGTCTCTCACGACTCCAACGATTTGAAAATAGCTCAAATAGGACTTTGAACGGTTGAGAAATAGCCAGAAAACCAGTTGGGACTACTATCGAGTCTGTTTTCTGCAATCAGATCGGCTCAGGTTTTGCAGGTGCGGATCGAGTTGGGCCAAGTTGCAGTTGGCAGATTTGAAGCGGATCAGATCTAAATTTGGGTGGAGTGGGTCGAGTTAGTAGAGAAGATGCAGATCCGAGTTGACTTGGGTCGGGTTGCTGAGCACCAAATCGGGTTGGATTGCAAAAGGGTCAAGTCGGGCATTGTTTGGTCGGGTTGCAAACAGGTCGAGCAGGGTAGTGTAGGGTCAGATTTATTATTGTCACAGTTCGAAGTGCTGCGAAAATGAGTGACTGCATTGCTCTCACAGTCGGACATGGAGGTGGCCGACGATGTTCACGACGATGACTTTGATCAGTGTCGTAGTCGAGGTCAGCCAGGATTGATGAGATCAAAGTCGGAGGAGAGGCGATAGGGTGGGAGGCAACAAGCAAGAGTGGGGAAAGGGTGGTGGCGTGTCGGCATGAGGGTAGGAGGGTGGCGGCAGGCTGCAGGCAGGGAGGAGAGGGTAGAAGGGCGACACAAGGGGAGGAGGGCGGCGGCGGGCTGCAGGCGACACTACAACAGAAATTGTAATTAACATCGATTTAAAGTTGACGCTAAAAAAACAACAACCGACGTCTATATTGGCGATGTAAAAACTCAAAGCTTTTCACGTCGGTTTTTAACTGATGCGAAACAATACAATTTAATGTCGGTTCTCTCTAGAACCGACATTAAAACATATCTATTTTTTAAAAAAATGATAACCGATTCGTCGCTCCCATGAGATCCACCGCTGCTCCATCACCGCCTCCACCGTCATCGAGCTTCTAAAGTACCCGAACGCCACCGAACACCACGAGCTCCACCAGGTTTGTTTGGATACATGCTGTCAAAATCACCTAATTTTGCTCCAAAAATAACCAATTCTAGAAACTAAAATCTAAATAAACATGAATGGATGCAATTAAAAACTGGGTCAGATAGGCATACCTCAAAGATTATTGCTTTCTTCTCCCTTGATGAAGTAAGTAGGTCACTGAAGGGGAGTTGGGCAATCGATGGAGGAGGTGCAGATGTGGTTTGGGCTTGATCACACATGTGCATTGCATGTTTTCATATCATATATGTCACACTTTTGCATTTTATTTAAATAAAACTCTGCTATTAATGTATTTTCATGTTTAATAGCGTGTTGAGTATTAAAGAAGAAAAAAAGATAGACAGATTTATCCAATTAAATCTAAAAGTTTAAAAAAAGAGGATCGATTCAAATCCAGATATTCTAAAGGCCATCTTATCTGAAGACCGGTTATATCAGATCAGATAATATCATTCAAATTCAAAGAAAAAATAGATTAGTAGAAGACCCTATCGGTTTCACTGAAGATAAAGAGATAGATCGTCAAATCTAAAACTAAAATTCAAAATTCAAAGGGATAAATGGATAGAGAGAAGATCAACGGATGAGATGAAGTAATTTAGACTCGGATTCAGACTGAATACATTTTAGTATTTGAATCATAACTTTCACTACTGAAACTCAAATCTGATGATTTAAGATGATCTAGAAAAAAGACTTAACAACTCTTATGTTGATCATTTTTTCTCTATCCATTTATCTTTTTGGATTTTGAATTTCAGCTTTAGATTTAATGATCTATCTTTTTATCCTCAGTGAAACCGATAGGGTTTTCTTCTAATCCATTTTTTCTCTGAATTTGAATGATATTATCTGATCTGATATACCTGGTCTTCAGATAAGATGGCCTTTAGAACCTCTGGATTTGGATCGATCTCTTTTTTTTTGTTTAATTGGATAAATCTGTCTATCTCTTCTTTTCTGCCTTAATTACCCTACACACCATTAAACATGAAAATGCATTAATAACAGAGTTTTATTTAAATAAAAATGCAGAAATATGACACATCTGATATGAAAACATGCAACGCACGTGTGATCACATGGTTCCATGAGAAATTCAGGTGATTTCTCCAGCCAGGATTATATGTTTGTGCACAAGGATTATTATTTAGCCTTGAAAAGACCGCATTCATCGTTCAGGAAATTATTGTTGAGCTTAGAACACTGGACACTCCTCAAACACATGATTTATGGTTTGACAGTAAGTACAGCCTGGAGTTAAAAATTAGTTTAGGCCGACTTGATTGACTGAAACTAGTTTCTTAGTTTCTAAAACTTTCAGTCTTCTTACTAGGTTTGCTATTCTAGCCTCAGTAGCTTGAATGATTCAATTGAATGGAGACTTCCTTTTGAAGAGATGGAGTTGAATTCCTAGAGTTTTCATTAGTTGGTTCCCATTGGATAATCTTTTCAGCTAGATTCTCATATAAATCCCATCCTTCATTTTTATCCTTTTGCAAGAATCCCCCTTGGCACATGGTTTCTAAGAGGGTCTTAGTTGAGTAGTCTAAACTGTCATAGAGAATTCAGCATTGTCGCCATTTCTCTATTACATGATGAGAGCATTGGACAAGGAGGTCTTTGAAGCGTTCAAAGTACCTCCAAAACGGTTTACTAGGTTCTTTCTTGAACTGCATGATGTTCTTTTTAATGAGAGCGGTCTTATGAATTGGATAGTATTTTTTCAAGAAGACCTTGATGAAACCATCCCATGATGTAATAGAGCCGGCCGCTAAGCTGTAAAGCCATATCTTGGCTAAGTCCTTAAGAGAAAATGGGACAAATTTCAACCTAATAGCATCATCTAAAAGGTGTGAGATTTCCATCATTAAGCATACTTTCCCAAATTCTCTTATGAAGAAATAAGCATCTTCTGACTCTAAGCCATGAAACTTAGGGAGTGTGTTGATGAACTGAGACTTGAGCTCAAAATTATGTTCACCAACCAATGAAAGTTTGATGCAAGATGGAAGTGTGATTTTAATGGGATAAAACCTATCCTGCAAAAGATATTGGTTGAGTCATAACCGGATCTGGTTTGAATTCTTGCTTGGGTGGTGATGTATTTCTTATTAACCTAGATGTGTTTGGGTCTCTCAACCACGATTGCATATACAAACACTCCCACAAACAAGTTCACCAATAGTCAACAAGAAAAAGGCAAGCCTAGTCTAAGGTAAACCTTGACCTAGACAACTCATAACCGGTTGATTGTCCACATGAGTTATAATGTAGACTTTGACCATAAGCTAATCAGCCAGGTCAGGACAAGACTGGTGAGAGGTATCCGCGCAAAAGCGATGGGCCTAATTAAGCCAAACCACCAGTCTTTGGGTTTCGCCCCTCAATCCCTGTCCTTTAATACTGATTTGGCAGGAGTCAAATTCTAACACCTTCTCTTTTAGGATAATCCCCTAATAAGTTTGAGATATCCCTAAGGCCAACGTCTATTAGATTTTAAGTTAGACTTAGGCTGTGCGTGCTTGGAGATGGTTTGTGGGTTAAGAAAGAGTAATGACTTTCCCACCTTATCTTGTTTGAGTTTTGCCCTTAAAACAGATTGTGCAAGTGTGCAAGTATAAAGCAATAGTAACAATCAAAAAGCAAGTAAATCACCCAAGAATGTTCCTATGCTAGATGCTATGCAAACGTACCTTGTCTCCAGCTTTCTTCAACAGTAACTGTAAAAGAAACGTATTTAGACAAATGTCTAAAATGCAAGTCTAAACATTTTTTAAGCAATTGGCAATCAATCAGATTACTGTTGGATTAAAAATAGGGTATGTGAACATCAAATATAGCAGAATTAATACCAAAATACTGTATTTTTGCAAAGCAATACGTACTGCAAAAAAGAGTTTTTAGTAGTCTAAAAATTTTTCAAGCTTTTGCGCTGCAATTTCTTAAAATTCTGTTTCCTATTTTCTAGAGTAGGGCCACAGAATAGCATGTCTTCTCCTGCAATACTTGAGCGCTAAATCTGATTTCTTGATGGCCTTAAAATAAGACACCAAACTTGTTAAAAAATAATTACACTGTTCCCTCCCTGACAACGACGCTAAAATTTGATAGAGTTTAGAGCTGCATATAGAAAATACAGAATTTCAAAATTTTATAATAGGTAATGCAAGTACTCAATACTATCGCTATAGCGAGTGGCTATGCGGATCGTGATCCACAAGAAGGGACTAGCGATGGAAGCCTTTTGCAAGTTCTCTTTTAAGTTACTTAAAATAGTTAAAGTTCTTCTCTTATTCTTTAAAAGAAAAGAAAAATAAGTTATAATTAAGTTAAGAAAAAAGTGGTAGATTGAGAAGGCGGAGAAAATAGAAAATAAATTTATATAAAGAAATTAAAAAGAGTGAATACAAGAGTTGGGAGATGGTGGTGATCTAAATTAAAGATTAAAAGAAAAAAAATTAAAACTAAAAAACTTACCTACCTCTTCTGGTTGATGACTTACCTGGAATCCTTGTTAATGGTGTACCTTTACTTGAAGGCGAGTGAAACATGACAGATGAGATCTTCTCCATTCCCGATCTATACTACTAAATGAAGGTGCAAGCTATTACCATAAAAAATGGTTGTTCATCACCATAGGCCATCAACGACACTTAAAAGGGTGAGGCAACTTCGAAGCTTTTGGAGTCGTTTGGATTCACAAACACAGAAGAGAGAAGTAACAAAAAGAAGAGTAAAAAGAAACTTCGACTGAATTTAATAACAATGAAAAGGAAGAATACTTACACTGCTATCACCTCAGTACTAGCATCACTCTTGTTCTCCCATGAAACTCTTCTTCGATCTCAGTTACATAAAAAAAATAAAAATTTACATTTAAAAGAGAAAGAAAAACCTAAGTTAAACCTATACAGAAATTTCTTCTATTCTCTGCTTGATCATCCTCTTGCCTCTGATGTGTGGGGTATTTATGAGATAGAAGTGGATAAGAAATGAGTCAAAAGATAGGGGGAGTTGGCTATTTCTGAATTTGAATCCTTCCCTTATCTCCAAACTTGATTTGATATGGATATTCAATTTGATCTGCAGCTTGTTGGCATGGATTGCTGAATATAACTTATCAAATGATAAAATTAGAAAAAATAATCAACGTAAGAGTTGTAACCCTTTAAGTCTTCTTTCTAGATCATCTTGAATCATTAGATTTGAGTTTTGGTAACGAAAGTTATGATTCAAATACTATAATGTATTCAGTCTGAATCTAAGTCTAAATTACTTCATCTCATCCGTTAATCTTCTTATCCATTTATCCCTTTGGATGTTAAATTTCAGTTTTAGATTTGACGATCTATCTCTTGATCCTCAGTGAAACCGATAGGGTCTTCTTCTAATCTATTTTTTTTTGAATTCGAATGTTTTATCGAATCTGATATACCCGGTCTTCAGATAAGATGGCCTTTAGAACATCTGGATTTGAATCGATCTCATTTTTTTTGAACTTTTAGATTTAATTGGATAAATTTGTCTATCTCTTTTTCTTCCTTAATTACCCTACAGGCCATTAAACATGAAAATACATTAATAGCAGAGTTTTATTTAAATAAAAATGCAGAAGTGTGACACATATAATATGAAAACATGAAACACATGTGTGTGATCAGTCGATCGCCCGGTCGACTGAGATTGGTCCGGTCAACTGGTCGGTCGACCGCCAGTGGTCTCAGGTTGGGTTTTAGGGTTTGAAACTTGATCTTTTAAATACCCATAAAATCCCATAAAATCTCATAAAATCCACAAAAATAAGTTCTTATAAATATTTGAAGAACAAATATGTGTGACTAAAATTTAACACATATTTCAAACAATTTGATCTATTTTTGTGATATAAAATTTAAGCTTTAAATCAAAATCGGTATTTTTTAAAAACTAAACTTCTAAAGCAAAATACGATTTTTCTATAAACTTGTACAAATACAAAAACAAAAACAAGATATTTTTCAGAATCAAACTTCTAAAGGAAAATACAATTTTTCTATAAACTTGTACAAATACAAAAATAAGATATTTAAACTCATTTTTAAGCTTAGTGTGTATGGATAGAATTCAATACACATATAAAAAGGTTTATCTATGTTTTTGACAATAAGCTCTAAAACTAAGTTTTGTTAAAAATAAAACTTGAAACCATGAACTAGATATACATCAAAATAAGTTTTTATACAATACGAACTATCAATGTATATGGATGAAATCCAATATATATATAAATATGTAATACTTCTTTGATTCTATCTATTCATGAAAATAAAAGATATGTTCTAGAAAATCTAAAACCGGTTAAACCGAAATCAAAACTATTTTAATTTTTGTGTGTGAACTTGAGCATATCAAGACTAATCAATCTGTACACAAGATCTAAAATAAAACTAAAATAAAATAAACCGAAGTCTTCATGTAGAACTCCTTCTTCAAGCCGACTCGATCCAAACACTATCCATAGAGCTTGCCTTCTTCCGAGTGCTAGATGCGATCTTGACGTGCGAGCTCCTGAATCATCATGTGTTAGCTCTAAAACTGGCTTTGAATTCTTTGTTGAAGCTAAACACCTATTAAGATCTTGATCCATATCTGAAACTTATTAAACATACGATTATTAGTAAACTAACCTTCATAAGTTAGTTATCATCAAAACTAAGGTGAAAGGCCTTTGGGCCAATAATCTCCCCTTTTTGATGATGACAAAACTTATGAGATTATATATGCATTCATTAAGGATAGGCTTCATACAAGCTCCCCCTTAACTTATGCATAATCAATAAACACATAAAGATATGCAATGTAGCTCAAGATATCAAATAAAAACAAGATATATATGCATAAACACTTAATGAAACATGCATATGTAAACCTAATTCTTTCTCCCCTCTTTGTCACTCATCAACAAAGGGTGAAGAAAAATAAACAATACCAACAAACACAATCAATTGAAAGAACCAATTGAAAGAAATAATCTTTTTACTAATTGAAAATTAAACATTCTTTTACCAATTGATACCAATAGAAAGCATGATACCAATTGAAAGTAAAAAACCAAACTTTTTTAAAGTAAACACTAAAATTATTTTACAATAAAGATACCAAATAGAGAATAATACCAATTTAAGACTATTGACACCAATATTGAAAATGTTAGCATATACTAAAATAAAGTATTTTTCATCATAAAGAGTGAGAGTAATATATCAATTGAAAATAAAACTAATTGAAAGATAAAACAAGAAATTTTCTCCCTTTATGAAGTACCAATAAAAATAATGCATAGTTTGAATATGATACTAATTGAAAAATAATTGACATTAAGGACTAAATCAAGTTTAGTAAGAATGATTTGTGCTTAACAATGTATGGACATGTATGTTTGAAGCACAAGAAAAACATTTATATGTATGTATCAGAGCAAAATAATACATATATAGGAAACATTAGGTGCATTTTGATATAAAAAAAATACCAATTGAAATTAATGCATAAGCTTGTAAATATACCAATAAACGTTTAGAATTAAATCAAGCTTAGCAAAAACCTTTTGTGCTTAAATAAAATATATGGCATTGCAAAATAAGTACAATCTAAATCATATATATGTGTGTAAGAAAATGGAAATACGACTTGAGATTTGGTGTATACATATATAGGTAAAACAAAATATGACTATACAAAAAGAATTTTCATTGAAATCATGTATATCTCATACCTACCACCCTATTCATGCACATATTTGAAAGATATTCAATAAGGTATACAAGGCATGGTCGCCCAACCATCCGCCCTTTGGTTGTTAGGGATTTTAAAAAATATGATTTGAAAATATTTTAACATATTTGAAAAACTCTACGAAATTGAAGAATAATGGAACTAGTTTTATGATAATTTTGAAAACTAGTATGAATTCCTTCATGTAAGGAATAAAACACAAATGCATATATGAAATATGAAAATTACACAAGAATCGGCACTCAAGAAGGAATAAAGCATATATATTCTCATGAAATAAAAATCATGAGTAAACAAGATACATCGAGTGTAAGAATCATGTAATGAACAAAATCATAAAGTTAGGCAATGAAGCTCATGTGAAAATTCTTTATTAAAAAAATTATCAAAACACAAGAAATTCTATTTTTATCAAGAACCAAACAAGCTTCGAGGTATATGTATATTTTATCCAAACTAAAAGTATACATACATATCCCAACATAAATGAGTCCATATTAGAATTTTGCATGAAGGCAAATGACTCTAAGATATACATATATATCTATTAGTTATAGACAAAATTGACATATACATGAAGCTAAACACATTTTTATGAAAACATGTACAAAAATAGAGAAGTCAAGTTAAGATGTAAGAATCATTAAAATAAGGCTATGCAGGTACATCTAATGGATACAAATGAGCAATAAAGCACAAACACATGATAATCAAATGTTGCGCATTAGTTGTACAAGGATAAACACAAGTTTTAATGAAAACTATACCTAAACAAGTAATCAAAAATGAAATGTAAAAATATAAAAAAATATGATCATTAGATTAAATGCACGTGTTTTAGAACTAGGATATACACAATAGCTAAACTATAGTGAGAACACAAAAATATAAGTCCATATGAACATGGGTGTATCTCAAAGACTATCTATGTATATCATATGCCTAATAACATTGCATTTAACATAATGAACGTCAAAACATGCTAAAACATCAATAATAAAGCATGTAAATAAAAATGGGAGTTAGAGATAGTTACCAAAATCAATGAACTAATCTCTATGTCTCCAAAGCATGGTGGTCCTCCCACCAAACATCCCTTGAAAGTGATGCATCCATAAATATGATCTTTAGGCTCGGATCCCATCCACCATCAAGGCACCACTACTCTCACGTCAAGTGAGAGACCACAACTACATCAAATAAAGTAGGGGTAAATTTGGGTACCCATATCTTTTGGGTCCATAAGGGTTAACACCTTTCCTAACCCAAACAGATCTATTTGCAAAATTTGAATTATGTATTCTATCATAACAAAACTTTGCAAGGTGGCTCGTACGTTTACAATGTGTTAAAGTGTACACATGAGCATACAAATCATGTGTGTGAGCATGATGAGCATGTGTATACCGTGATTTGTGCGCATGCATAGGTGGAGTATATTTCTCGTGAAACATGAATTTTATCTTTTGTGATCCATGATACAATGGCTCAAAGTGGAGCCCAAACAATCAACACTCTTCTTCAAAGAACAAATATCATTTTCAATGATTGAAGAAGAAGTGGAGTAAGAAACAAGTTTATCAATAAAAGATGAATCTATAGTAGCATGACAAACATGTGAATCTAAATCATTTTTCAAAGAAACTTTTTCTAAAGAAATAGATTCCAATTCTTTAGAAATTAAAACTATTTTGTTTTTCAATGAATCATTTTCTTTAAAATAAAATTAAGTTTTGAAGACCAAACCTCATTTTTCTTAAAAACATGATCAAAAATTATTTTTATTCTTTAAAAACTTATTTTCTTTTAAAACAAGGTCAAGTTGGGTTTTAATGAATCTCTTTCATTTGAAACCTCAACCCTCTCATGCAAAACTAGTGTAGTTTAGAAAATAAATTTTTATTTTCTTCTTTTAATTCAGAACTCTTGATTTTAAAGTTTTGTACTTTAAAAGCAAGTTTTCACAAATAAGAAAAGTTCTTTATTTAAAGCATGGGCATCTATAACATTATCATCACATGAAGAACTAGCACAATCATCTAGTTGAGTGTCCGAAATTACTTCACGGGAGTCAATCCCTTGGATCAGGAAGCAAGCTTGGTCGGACTCATCTCTACTAGATTCCTTCTCCAAATATTTTGTCATTTTTAGCTAGGGAGAGGTCAATGTGTTCCACACTGAAAAAATAGAATCACTATGAGAAATTATAGAAAATTGTTCTTTGTTTAGTGTGTGCTTTAATGTATCTATGACTTGTGCATTAGCCTCTATATGCTTGTCATTATCAAAATAAGATTTCTTGGTAGCGGTAAGGTAAACATGCAATCCAAGGGCCTTTAGATAAGCACTCATCTTAAACTTTCACATATTGACGTTAGAAACATCATATATGGGAGGGGCACGAAAATCCATGAGTGTATAAACTATATGTGTGCAAGGCAATACTAGATTAGCTATACAAAGATCTCACTCTTAGGTGGTTAAACCGAATATCAGGAGCGTAGGCTCTGATACCAATTGAAATACACCGAGAGGGGGGTGAATATGTGTACTAGCTAATCTAGGGCAAATGGTGCGGAATTAAAACTTAATTGCAAACACACTAAGTGTAACCAAGAGTGAGCCCGAATTTCTCGTGAAGGGCTCTGGAACTACTCCTCTAGATTCCTCTAGACTAAGAGTTGAGATGCTTTAAAGCTCTCTTGGTTGAACACAAGTATGCGCACACACAAATTATATCTAGCATACAAATATGAACAATATAAAGCAATGCAAGATATAAGAGAGATAGAGTTGAGAGATAGTGGATCAAACGCAAACACAAAGATATGTTTCGAGGTTTGAGCCACTACTCTACGTCCCCGCCTTCACACAAAAAGATTTCCACTACGTCCACACAGGACCTTCCACAAAGGGACCTCCACCGAGGAATTACAACTCAACACCTGGAGTACACAACTCCTCTCTCAAACACAAAACCTTTACACAAGAGGTGGGCACTAAGCCAAGCACAAAGTACAGAAAAATACACTTGGTAATCACAAAGATCACAAACAATCTCCCTTGGTGATCTTGAAAGATCACAAACAATTTTTTCACAAAAACAAGATCCTATAGGTAGGTATAGAATTGATAGCTCAAGCGTGAGAAAACAAAGTGTTTTGGAAAAGAAAACATAAAGAAAACACTTGGAAAAAAACTCTAGATAAGATATAGAAATTTTGGGTAAGAACTAGAATCCCAAAACTTGTTTCCTTTTGATTTTTCAAAAACTTTAAGACAAAATAAAGATAAAATTTTTAGCACTAAAACTTGTTTTTAAAACTTTCTAAAAATACTTGAGAAGA